>LT669788.1:22840819-23098281 GCA_900128785.1 Arabis alpina | reverse complement strand
ATGTAGTCTCCGGTGTTGCTGGCGGGTTAGGCCAGGGTAGTTTGTGGAGTAATGTTAGAGGATTCGAGGACGAATCCAGTTTTAGTGGGGGAGAATTGTGACGCCCGTGAACCATTTTTGTGAAAATGGAGGGGCTGTCGATCGACACACTTGGTGTCTGTCTATCGACAGGGCTCTTAGGGGCTGTCGATCGACACACCTAGTGTATGTCGATCGACAAGTGCCCGAATTGGTTGGTTTTCTGGTTCGATTTAAGTCGTTCAATTGTACCGGGCCGGTTTGGGGAAACCCTAGGGCTTCGTATTTAAGGGTTTTGGCCGCATTTGAGCGAACCAAAGTCCCAAAAATCAGAAACAAAGAGTTTGAGAGGAGTTTCTCTTGTTCCTGATAGTTTTGTGGATTAGGGTTTCGTTCTTGATCGATTTGAAGAGGAATTTCGTGGTGATTGCAGCTGAATCTGTTTCTAGCCTCATTATCCAGCAAATTCTATCCAAAAATCTAAGGTGAGTGCGTGACCATGGCTTCTGGGCTGGTGGATTCGTTAGGGTTGTTTGGTGGTAGGTTGAAATTGTTGATTTGATGTTGTTTGTGTTGAATCTGTCTGTGGATTGCGTGTGGATTGTTTGGATTGTGTTTATTCGTGCAGGTTTCGTGTTAACGCAGAGGAGGAATCGATCCGAGAGGATAATGATCGATTTCCCATGAATCTGCGACGACCTGTCGATCGACAGCACTTGGGTGTGTCGATCGACAGGGTCACACGAGAGCTGTCGATCGACACCTAGAGGTTGTGTCGATCGACAGGTGATCGAGGAGCTGTCGATCGACAGGTGATCGAGGAGCTGTCGATCGACACCTAGTGGTTGTGTCGATCGACAGGGTCCTTTTAAATAGTAATAAAAGTGTTAATGGTTATTTTGATGATATGTCAAATTCAAGGCCAAACACTTTTAAGTGTTGGTTTGTACTTGCCTTAACCTGTTTTCCCCAAGGTCAATTTTCCAATACAATCAATTACAATTTGATTTAAGATTATAAATTATTATACAATTATAAACTATTCTTTCTATAAAAAAATTTCATTGTACGAATATTTGTTAACAATATTCTCTATATTTTACTTGAATATAACATAAAATATTAAAATTCGAACTAACACTTACATTTAAATCCATTTACAATACAAGTACTAATCTAGTAGACACTATAATTGTACTACATTAGGAAAAAAAAATCATAAACAACATTTTACTATATCAAAGAAATTGGACATAGATTATATGGTACACCTATAATATGTAGTTTGAATATATTTTATCTTACAAATCTATTTTGAAAAATAAAATAAAAAAGTATATATATATACACTATTTGAAAATCGACGAGCATTTGCTATTTTTATTATTTCCGCAGCATAAAATAAAAACATTCATATTCTTGTTTTAGCTTTATTCATGATTTTACTAATTGTATGATACATTTTAGTCACTGTGGATCGATCAATAAATATTAGAATTGTCTATTATATACACTTGTAATTTAAATTATTTTGTTTATTTGCTTAAATGGAATTTCTTATTGAAAAAGTTCAATACTGAAATCAAAGTGAGAGTTTAATATATATTCTACCATAAAAATACAAAACTGTTTCTAATAGGTTTAGTTTGAATATGAAAAAACAAATTAAGGAAAAATTGGATACATGATGTTTCTTTGAATCTTTGTCTATCTATCCCTACCTTTAATTGAAAATTGTTATTTGTGTCTAAACTACCCATTTTACTCTAAATAATTAATTTTAAAAAAAATTTGTCTAACAAGTGAAAACAATGGAATAAGTTTTTTTTGTCAAAGGGGAAATAAATTGTTATTCCTAATAAATATATAAAATTTTGAGTTTATAAATTTCTTTCTCATTTGTTTAGAAGACACATTCTGCATTTTAGACTCGTTCAGATTATGAAATCTAAAAAATTGTACATGTTTTGTAAAGTTTAGAATACACTAACGTCTAAATAATTTAGATGACAATTTTACAATTCATCATCTGCACTTTGCTATATGTTCTGAAATTTTTAGAATACACTAATGTCCTTAAACATTTAGAAGACAAGTTTTAGAATATGTCATCTGCACTTTGCTATATCTACTATATGAAAGCCCTTATGCACTCTCCATAGAGTGCCACATCATCACACCATAAGAAGCCACGTGTATTGCAAAGGACTAAAACCTCCGACGATTCCAGTTCTTCACTTCAGTTTAGGTTCTTTTCATCTTCTATGTATGCATTCTTACCAAAAATCAATGCACATAGTTAAACCTTTTATCTGCACGTCTTCTCCTCTTCTATTAACAACAACTTTCTCAATCTTCCACATTTCATCAAATTTTGTAATCGCTAAGAGGATGAAGAAACTAAAGGATCTTTCGGGCTGCTAACTTTCTCCCTACTTATCAACAATCGCTGAATGGGTATGGTACATCCTTTTTCTATTTCTATGTCCTTTATTTTTTTATTTTTGGATCTGAATTTGTCGAGTCCCAATTATCAGTTCCTCTCGAAGAGAAAATTGTTTCCCTTCGATGGTGGAGATTGGAAGAATTTACGAAGAACTTTCAAATTGTTCTCATTCCAATGGAATCAATTCTAGCCTTTCAAGACACAAAAGCTTCACTATATTTTTGCTACCGTGGTCATGATCCAGAGTAATAGAGTTCGAAGAAGCTCGATCAAAATTGTAGATTGGAATCTCCTGTAAAAGCCCTCTTTCTGTCCATGTTCATATTCGTTCAAATGCTTCCACATATTTTGGAGTAGATATATACAACATTCAAGAATATGCTAACATGTAATGATATTTAGTTGTACTCGGTATCAAATTAGGTTATGCATTGGTAATGCAACAAGCCATGTTTTGTTAATTATATGCTTTTAACGATTTGGTTGTGATTTGCTCTAAAAGTTGGGCAATTACTTGACCATATTAAGGTAGAGCAAATCATGAGAGTCGATTTCTTTACTTTCGTTTTTCATAATTTCTTATTGCTCACATAGACTTTAGGTAGGGAGTTAATTATTCCAAAATTTTCAGATTAGCCGAGGGGCAAAGGTTTATAGATTGTTTGAGAGTAGTCTCGATAATAAAGAGCCAAAAAATCTTAAAATTTGTTTTCTTTTAGCAAGATTCCCCAGCCTAGACGATGGAGAAAGCTTCAAGTGTGTGACATGAGAGAACTACATGAGCTTATCTCTAAGCTTAATCATATGGCTGAAGAGTTTGTTCCTCGGTCGCTCGCTAAACAAGTACCGATGATTTAACGGTTTGTTGGTTCCTTCTTCCGTAACAATGGCTTTGGTGGTGCTGGAAATGGCTTCGTCAACTACTACGATAACGTAAATGGCGGTTTCTAACGGGTAAGCGAGTCTTTTTTTTTCATCTATTGTCTGGTCATGTGTTCTTCATTTCCATTGAATTCTCATTTTTTGTTGATTGATGATTTTCCTTAGGATAAGACACTCTTGGGAATGATTTTCTCTTCATTTTCGTTGTCGACCTTCAAATTTGATATATTTATCTATATCAAAACGTTGTACAATTTATATATATTTATCCATACCATTCGTGTGATTGTGTGATGTAGCAGAAGAGCTTTGGTCAAGGGAAGCGATGGATGAATGCTCAGACAAGCATGGTTCAATGAGAATATGCCATTCGGAGAACCGTACACGTCTATGATCTCTCAATATGATTCTTCTCAAACTTAGTCTTCATTTTTTCTTTGCGTGTGTGTGTTTGGATATTACAGGTCACCGAAGATTGAAGAGCACCTTGCTGGTTTGTTTGTGAGTTGTGGACAGGTTGAACAAAACTTGTTGAGGCTCTCAAATGTTATATACTCCATGTTTGCATTTGGTGTTCTTCTCTGTCTTGGTTACCAGGTTGTTAACTGGCGCATATGTGGTGACACCAACTCGCTATTTCAGTTTGCATTCATCAAGTTTACTGATGAATGTATTTATTACATTAAAATTGTTGGTTTTGGCGGCTTACTGAACTTATCCTATGGTTAAGTATGTTGTGTTTGCAATTTTGGATGTCTTTTGTAGGTGCGAGTTCAAATCAACAAGAAGTCTAGAAGCACCATAAAAAGCGAGTAACAACTTCAGGGGGTTGTGTGAAGTTTCAAAGATAGATAAACAGAGAGGTAGTTCTTGACTTCTTCACTCTCTAAGGTAGGTCTTCATGTCGTACTTTGTCACTATCTCAAAGCCGGAATCATTATCTAACCCAATAGTGCCAAATTCTTTCCGTTTATATATTGATTTCGTTCACTTATACACACATGTTCTTAATCTTGTCACAGTGTGGATTTACAACACAATATAACTTCTGTTGGTTTACTCTCCATGTACATTTGATTGAAGTTTCTCTTTGATATTTACAATTTTAATTAATCATCGCATTTTCTAATTTGTGGGTACATCATAACACACAATATCAATCAGAGGTCAACTCTTCACGCGTTGCCATCTTTAATTTCTTATGGGTTATTTTTTCATCTTAAATTTTTTACTTGAAATATGTTCGACATACGTGGTAGAATACATCAGAGAATACATGATAAAATGCAGGGTAGAATACAGAGCTGAGGCGTAAAGACACCAACCCCATAAACTAACAGAAATACAAAGCGAATCCTAATAATGTGATGCCCATACTAGAACCACAAGACAAAATCAGCTCAAGTCCACAACTAAGAACACATCCATCACCTACAACATCCTATGCTTTGAGAGACCAAAGCCCTTGCTTCGAGAGACAAAGAGAAGCCAAGTCAGAGAACGTGGATGGTTTAGTTCGTTAAATATTTGGGAAATAATACGTTATTTTCTTAAATCAAAACACTCTTTTTTTCTCCCTTTAAAATCCTCTATTACGGAGTTTGTTCTTTGACTCTCCAACCTTTTGTTCAAGTTGCCGAGACCACTGCTCCTCCTTCTCAAAACATTTGTTTCCACTTGTATAGTCATTGAGATAGGTAAGCTTAGTAAATGAAAACATCTGCTTTGCTATCGAAAATTTCAAATTTAATGTCAAATGGATGACTAAATGGAAAGGTAATGATATCTTAATAAGTTTGTGGATTAGCTCACCGAAGGAAAACCCTCAATAAGTTTAAGTTTGAATTAGTCAAATGTGGTTTGAAACAATACGATCTGGTTATGGTTGGTTTAATCGGTGCCGCTACACACACAAAAGAGAGAATGTTGATGTATCGTTGACATTAACGAATAATGATCTTGCATACACTACAAAGTTCATTCGAATAATTGTAGCCGCTATGTTAATTTTCATATTAAAAGACCACTCTATCGTGCATGCAAATGAACAATCTCGAAACTCATGCTCTTCGGGGTTTAAACTTGATGAAGAAAAACACTTTCTAAATGTATTCCAATGAATCTTTACGCTTCATGGAATGTGTCGGAGAAATCTAAAATCATTACTTTTACCATTTATGGATAAATTTTATATTTTCAAACCATTCATCTATCACTTAAATGTATGTGTCTAAAATACTTTGAGCTGTATTATATTTCATAAACATAGTGCGTATGCCTATCAATTACACTTTGTTAGTTCCTGCTCTCTGGGTGGAATCGACTTTTGGATAGAGTTAATTGATGATAACTCAATTTATTATGCTGGTACGAGAAAACAAAAGAGCAAGAAGTTGTGTTCAAAGAAGAGCACACATGCGATTGATGAACTACGTTTAGAAAATTCAATCGACTTTTACTTGATAAATCATAACTAATCTTATAATTTTGTTAATATGTTATTTAGTTGCAACATAAACTTTGTAAACACAAACCCACGCATAGCGTGGGTATTCACCTAGTATGTTCTAAAACATTTAGAGGGTGTTATTCAATGATGGATTTTAATAGAGTTTAAATCTATTCAAAATCCATTGTTATTCAAAAATACTCTATTAAAATCTAGTGTTATTGGTTGTTGTATTTACAAAATCTTTATTGAAAGAGTTTAAAATCTAGTGTTATTGGATCTTGTATTTATATTCACTCCATTAAAAGATTTTGAAATCCATTGTTATTCAATCAAGATTTAAAATGACAAACTAAAATCTTCTGTTATTCATTTTTGATAGATTCTTACCAATTGATTTCACTTGATGGAGTTTCGATAGATTTGTCTCTTAATTCACGTTGAAATTCTATCTATCAAAATCCAACCATTTTGTTTGGATTTTCATAGCCAATTTTGATATCTCAATATATACTTGACAACAACAAAAAAAATCTCAACAAATCACACCATTTTTACGACACTTTTTCCTCTTCTTTAAATCCCACCATTTTCTTCTTTTTTTCCCATTTCCTTCTGCTATCAAAATCCCCATCGCTCCATCCTTATCACTTTCAAGGTAATGAGAAACAATTCCCTTTTTCAACTTTCTTTTATCATGGATCTTATCAAATCTATTATTGATCTAATTACTATCATCGCAGGGTTTTACGTTATGGAAGAAAATATTCATGAAAAAAATGATTCAAATTTAAACCTTATTTTATTGATGCTTGTAGGATATTTTGCAAATGAAAATAAAATTGAACGTCTGATTCTGCGGAAAATCACTAGAGAAGATTTTCTTTATGTAATTTTTACACAGGAAGGTGGGTGACAAAGTGTATGCATGTAACTATTTGATGGTGAGCTATAATGATCACAGTGAATAAGCTTAGGTCATAGTCAATGCACGTACGTATAGATAACTTAGAGATTACCACATGCTATCCATTTGTATTTTGTCACGTGTGTTTAATAAGTGTTGATGGTGTCATTGATATGTTTTATAAATAACTTGCCAAATGAATTCAATTCTATTATGAGAATCAAATGACAAGATGTTGACTTTGTAAATACACTGCCATGTATTTGATAACTCATACACGTTAGATTTTAAAATCAATAATGATTAATTCTAAATCAACCAAAATCAAATAAAATCTAATGGAGTTGATTTAAACTTATCCATTAAATAACACCCTCTTAGAATACAATATGGTTCTAAAAACATTAGAAGACAATTTCAGAATTTGTCATCTATTATGCAAATTTTAGAATATGTATTCCTCTATTTTTTAAATGTTATAAAAAATTAAGAAAATCAATTCTAAATTATTATAGAAATTCCGAAAATTAATAAAATCAAATATTTGAAATCTTAAAAATAAATCTGCCTTTTAGGAAATAAAATATATTGTTAGGATACATTCTGGAAAAATTTAGAAGCCATATTCAGATGATTTCAGAATTCAGTAAAATGTTCAATTTTTCTTCTAAATACCCTACCGTTTTTTTGGTGACAAATTTCCAGTGTTAAGAACTGATACCCTACCGTTTTTTTCATATATTACCCTATCAAAATTAGAATGTGTATTCTGGATCAAGTCAACCAAATTTATCCAACATGATCTACATTAAGTCAATTGACTCTATCCAACATGATCCATATCTAGTCATCCGATGTTATCCACGTGATCTAAATTTCGTAATCTTTTATAGAATAACAGAGAAATAATAAAAACTATTTTTGATGATTTATAACATCATCTTCTTCCTTTTTTATTGTCATCTCAACCAAATTTGAAAATTTATATATTGAAATTTAATTTTAAAGATATCTTGATGAAATTTCAAATCGACCATTTGTTTCAATTTTTTTGATATTTAAAGTTTTTACACACAAGTTAAGAAAAGATTTAACTTTACATTCTTTCTAAATAAAATTTGATTATCAGTTATGCCAAAATAACTGAAAAAAACAAAAATCAACCTACAAAACTCAAATTGTAAGAAAACAATGTAATTAGTTTTACGTAAAAACTTAAAAATATCATAAGTTGCATTTTTTCTCCACTAAGTAATTCAAAAAATGTATATTTTCTTATTTAGTGTATGCAATTCTCATATAAAATTAAATTGACAACTATGTCAATAAATATTTTTTATTCATTCATGATCATACATTTGATTTTTAGTTATCAGGACATTCACAATAACAAGAAGTTGGACTACAATGTATATCGCAGTCTGGTGGACACCCACGACTGTTTATTGATACTTTACTAGATTGCGGAGCTTTAGAAGGCAAGAAGTCAACAGAAAATTCTTCACGTAACAAACGTTTTCCTTCAACAATCTCAACTGCTATTGATATCATCACTACAACACGAAATGTAATAAAAATAAGTATTGCAATAGAAATTCCATTGGAAATATATAAAAAGGTTGTAGGTAAAAAAATTGATTTTTTTCGGACTAACATAAAATAAATATTTAAACATTGAACTTACTAGCAAAACCTAAAAGGACGATGAAAGCAGATTTTAATGAAACTTTTCCCATCATTACAAAGAAACAATGACAATAACAATAGTTGATAAACTTTAAACAATGTATAAGGTTTTTATAGAGTAGTGAAAGTGTATTGTTTAGTAACAAAATAATATGAGATTTTATATGTTAAAAACTAATATACCTTGTTGACTAAGTCAAATTAGGCATGTCATTAATTAATTGGGTTAATTAGTTGAATAACACTTTTGTGATACAAAATTAGGTAAGTAACATATCATAAAATAAAATTAGCTAAGTAGCACAGAGAATTAAATAAAGATGAAATTACCCCTATATGAATCAATCTAATAACATAGTTGACCTAATTTGATCTACACAAAGTCATTGTAATGATGGGAACAATCATGATACACAACAACTGCAACACGGATAATTAAACAAAAAATGTATAATTGTGATCTATTGGTAAGGCACTTTTTGCTATGGGATTTCAAATGGATAGTCAATTAAACAAACTTATGTTCGAACAAAAATCAACAAAATGACATCGATGAATTACTACTATACTAGATTAAGGTCCACGTTCGTACGCGAATAATCATATTTAAAATTATTCATACAAATTTTAAATTTTAATTAGTAACCCTCTAAATTATTAAAATATTATGAAATAATATTCATACATAGATCTTAAATCATTAGATTTCAAATTTTTATCTTAATTTCATGTTTTAATCCATATCAGGTGGATCATAATATAAATATAAGTATAAATCAACTCATAATTTTGTGCGTTTTCCATTTTAATTTTTTAGAGTTTGGTTAGTTACTTAACAATTATTTTCTTAGTTTTCCATCTTTATTTTTTTCTTAATGAATTATTAATTTTTTATCATTTGCTTTTTACTTTTATTTTCTACATATACTTTTTGAGACTTATATTCTCCGCAAGTTACTCTTTTTCGATTTATTTTTCGATTTATCTTTTTTACGACATATATTCTCTCGATTTTTATTCTTAGATTTTTTTAATTTGTTTACCCTATTATAAATATTTTTTTTTTTTTCTAATTAGTTTACACTACTAAAAACTTTATTGTTTTCCAAGTGATTTAACTATTAGGAATTTACCTTTTACGATTTGGTTAGTTACTTAATAATTATTTTGTGTGTTTTTCATTTTTTTTTAAAACAAATTATTTTTTATAATTTGGTTAAAAATTAGTTTACACTACTAAAAACTTTATTGTTTTCTAATTAGTTTCACTATTAGGAATTTAGACTATTATAAATTTTACTATTGGGAATTTAGACTATTCTCTCGATTTTTATTCTTAGATTTTCTTCTAATTAGTTTAGACTATTATAAATTCTATTATTTTTTCTAATTAGTTTACACTACTAAAAACTTTATTGTTTTCTAATTAGTTTAACTACTAGAAATTTATCTTTTTACGATTTGGTTCGTTACTTAACAATTAATTAGTTTGTTTTATATTTTAAATTTTTTTATTTTAAATGTTTTTTTATAATTTGGTTAACAATTGGTTTACACTACTAAAAACTTTATTGTTTTCTAATTAGTTCCACTATTAGGAATTTACTTTTTTTACAATTTGGTTAGTTAGTTAACAATTATTTTGTGTATTTTCCATTTTAATTTTTTTTATAAATTTGGTTAGTTACTTAATAATTATTTTGTTAGTTACAATTTTGACGATCTTTCTTTTATATGATAAGATCTGCAAAATATGATGTGCAAAATTAGCTCGTGCTCCATTACGCGTGGGTTATGAACCTAGTTGTAACAATGTTAAACCCTAATTTTTTTTTTTGTTAAACTTTTTTCAATTTAAAATGCAGAAGAAATAAATAATTTACATGTCAGCCCATGGCCATAGTAATTAGAGACAAGCCCAACGGTTTTGTTTTTTAAAGAAATAGAAAAAGGCCAATAGAATTAAAAGTAAAGAAACCCAAATAAACCAAGATGTGTTCGATGACTGTGGGTGATTATAGTCGGTTTGTACTGAAGCGAGAACAGACTCCGTCTCTGCAAGGGTCGAAGCGAATCATCAATTGGCCGAAGTAAACCAGAATTGAAGCATCTTGGAGGCGAGTTGGGGATTCGATTGCCTGATGCTTGTAGTGCGATTGCGAACAATACCATCAACTAAACTGATGATTGAGTTGACAGTTCTGAAGTTTTGGCGATGGAGTCGATTGTTTCTCTCACACCAGATGGAGTAGTTGGTGCACTGCCATGCTATCCAGGTTACAATTCTCTTCTCTTTGGGTCATGATTGTTGTTGTAAAGCGATGAGATTGTTACTCCAGTCACGTGTAAGGGGAATTTGACATCTCCTACTAATTGTGCTCCAAATCCTCCAGGAAAAACCGCATTCATAGAAAAGGTGATCTCTACTCTCTGGGGACGAGTTACACAGGAGACAATTTGGGCTAGTAGCCAAGCCCCAGTGAATGATCCGGTCTCTTGTAGGGCAACGGTCAAGAACCACCAACCAAGTGAAAAAAGCTATGCTTAGGGATTCCATGTGAGTTCCAGACAGTCTTATGACAAGGTACTAGAGGTACATGTTCTCTAATTGTATTATACATATGGCCCGTAGAGAACTTAGACATTACCACATCATCTACAACCCATTCATAGTAATCATCTTCATTGCCAAGTGAGATAGTGGACAAGTGAGCTTGTAGTAATACCTGGTTTTCAGATCTTGCAGGTGGCAAGCGCCATCCATGAGCCGACTTTAACTCGTGCAAAGTGATATTGGAACGGAGACCAAGTCTGAAAGAAGAATGGCCCTGCAAGAAGACAAGAAGGCTTCCAAAAGGTGCCAATTATCCGTCCAGAACATACAATTTTTGCCATTCCCTACTCTTAACTTAATCCAATTGAAGGCCATATCTCTCATCTTGATTAATTTATTTGCTAACCAAGAGTTAGATTGGCTTGTTTTCAGAGACCAAATATTGCTTAAGCAGCCAAGAAGAACATTCTCTATGTACCAAGTTACCCAGACAGAACCTGCCCTGAAAAACAAGAGCCAAACGAGTCGTAGAGAGCATGCTCTATTCCAAACCAGGAGGTCTTTTATACCCAACCCCCCTTCCTTCTTTGACTGGGTAACCGACGCCCAAGCAACTCTAGCAGAGTAATGCCCTTCCAAAGAGCCTTTCCATAGGTAGGCATTACACATAGAGTTGATCTTTTCAATGCATTTTTAAGGAAGCATAAACGTGGAACACCAGAAGTTTGTTATACCTGCCACCACCGTGTTGAGCAAGACCAGTCTACCCGCAAAAGAAAGGGATCTTGCACTCCAACTAGAACCCTAATTTTGTTTTTCCTTATCTTTCTCTCTCTCTAGAACCCTCCATCTTCGTTGAAACCCAGAGATTTTAGTAATACGATCTATATCTCTTGCTCGATATAATTTGTCTCTCTCTGGATTAGATTTCATCATCTGATCTGTCGTGTATAAAGCCCACCTATCTCAACCTGCCGCAGCCCTAATTTTGTGTCTCATCGTCTTTCTCTCTCTCAGATGATCCTTGATCCTCGTTCCCCTTTGAAACCATGCCCAGTGATTTCGCCCTCGTCCGTTAGATCTCTTTCTCTTGCACTGTACTTTTTTTCTTTCTTTTCCGGTTAGATCTCATCATCCGATCGATCTGTCTTGCTCAACTAGTTAATCCGATCAATTGGTTTTCTTTATCTGATCGATCTGATTGTTTTTTTTTTAACGTTTCGTAATTGTTTATTCGTTGATCGTCTACTTTGAATTTGTTGATAAAAAAAGTATGATGTATTTACTTGAACGTCAGACAAATATAATTGGGGGAAAAATATAATTGAGGAAATTTGTACAACTGAAAAAATAATTAATTATTTTTAGTACTTTGAATGTATGAAAGAAAATTAATAATGTTAATGAAAGACTTTGGATCCTCTGCTCCTGTGTAGGTAAACTTAAAGATTGGCATGTTGACTGACTTGAGCAGGATATTTATTTCATGATGCTCACTAGTCAAAACCATTTCCATTTTATCATATTGACATGGGTTCACATAATAATTTATAGTAAAAACAAAAATCTATTACTAAAATGGTTCCAATTAATTGTTAAATAAAGTAGATGAAAATCAACTAGGTCTATTGTCTTACTGAGGACCCACGAACGACTAATGTTGAAGAAAACAAAAACTTTTGGCGACTCATGAAGTGGAGATACACAAATTCTGTCATGAAACGATTCATGCATATGCATTATTGCCATATATAGTAGAGAGATTGATTAACACAAAACTCTCATTTCGAACAAAGACGTTTGCTGACTCATTATCGACTATTACTGAGTCACAAACCACATAATGTAGAATATATTTACTATCTCTCTACCCTCTATTTCTCGCCTTAGTTACTAATCAAAGAAAACAAAATCCAAAATTTTTCTTCTTACACAAAAATTAATACAAATCACAAATAACAATGGCCTTTGCTCTTAAATATTTCGCTATTACTCTTCTTCTATGTATGGTCACTCACGGACTGTGCCGGTGCAGTTTCGGTGAGATCGAGATCGGGACGGTGAGGACTTGGAGAGAAATCGCCGGACGACCGGAGTGGAAAGTGACGGTGATCAACACGTGCAACTGTCTTCAGGAGCACGTGACGCTGTATTGCAAAGGGTTTTCTCCTGTTAAGCCTGTCGAGCCATGGCTGCTGCTCCCACAAGGAAACACGTGTCTTCTTATTAAAGGAGGGGCTTTGCCAGCTCGCGCCACAGCTCAGTTCACTTACGCCGGAGAGCCTTACATCTTCAGACCCGTCGGTTCCACGGTCGACCCAAGTTGCAACCAATGATTTGTTTGGTATCACAATTTCTGAAAAAATATTTTATAAAAAGAAAAAGGAAGATATATATGAAAAACATGTTTGTGAATCTGATGATTATTATGTTTCTTGCGTTTCAAGAAACTGATGTACGCGTCTTTTTCTGAAACTTGAGATGATAAAAAGTGACTAGAGCATTTATGAATAATAACTTCATGATATCCATAATAACTTCATCATAACTATTTTAGTTTCATCATATTCATATGTTTTCATACTGTAGTAAAAATGTGGGATAAGAAAATCAATTACGACGTGAATTGATTACTTCGATTGGTTAGGCTAATTGATACACTAGGGCAGATGACATCAATTTGGTCTCTACAATTTATTATTTTGTATTTCGACGGTCATAATTAAAAGAAGTACAAATAATGAAACATTATCCCACTTAAAAATTTAACTTGGTTAGATAAGAGCACAACTTACATATTTTTGCTACAATAAAATTAATAGCACGATTTTCAGTTTGGTTAAGTATTGAATTGAGCATTTGTTTGTATTTACTTCATGGGATTGATCACTAGTAAACAAATTTTACTAAAAACTATTTAATTTACATGGACATCAAGTTACGAGGTAAAACACTTTGCTTAGCTGGAGTTAATTAATATATTAGGCCAATGGTGTCAATGTCGTCTGCTCAAATTATTTATAGTAATTGAGTACTTGGACGCAAATACAAATGCTGAAACTTTTGGTTAAATTTAGGAAGGTTCCATACAGTGAAAAAGTTAGATGAGTAGGAGATTAGGTAAAAATAATTAACGTAATTTTCATAAAGTTTAATAAAATTATAATTAACGCGTCAGCACATCTTATGCATTTCCATTTCGAGTAAAGAGATGAATGTACAAGGTTATGTTTCTTGAGTTTTCAGAAAGTGATGTACGCAATTTCGCATCTTTATTTCTGAATTACTTGAGATAATAAAAAGTGACTAGGGTATTTACTAATAATAACTTCGTAATATTCATTAGTCATAAATATTTTAGTTTCATCACATTCACATGTTTATAATCTTATACATATATAGTCAAGTTTTTCAAACTGTGTTAAAAATGTGGTAAAGAAAATCAATTGCAACGTAAATTAATTACTTCGCTTGGTTAGAGCTAATTGATACACTAGGCACATGACATCAATTTGGTCTTTGCGACTTATTAATTTTCTTAGGTGCCACATGAACTAACCGAGTGGATGAAGTAAAATTGTAAAAGCTAAAGTATTTGGCTATATTTAAAAAGATGTGATATGGTGGAAAAAAAGTAAAAACGAGTTAACTGCAATTTTCATTAAACTCTCTCTCTATATAAACACATTCGTCGTCGAAGGGATTATAATCAGACCCACAAAACATATACTTAAAACAAAACAAAAATATATAGAGAATGGCACAACACGGATCTTTTTCAGGAGAGTTTGATATCAAGTCACCGGCGGGAAAATTCTTTAAATTTCTTATGGGCGACATAAACAAAACATTTGGTCAACGTAAACTATTAAACTTTTCCACATTTCATACATATTTCCTGATCATCGATCAAAACCCTTAGTTAATTGCTATGTTTCACCGTAGCAGATGTCGTAGAGTGGACGGATGAGAAGAAAAGAACAGTGACGATAGGGTTGAGTGGCTCGCTAATAACCGATACATACAAGGATTTCAAAGCAACCTTCACGGTCACTTCTATGAAAAACAAAGCCAACGGTAGCAACGTCGCGTGGATCATCAAGTTCGAGAAGATTCGTGATGACCCCAATGGTCCACAACACAATGGATCATCAACATTCTTCTCAGTCAAGTCAAGGAGGCCGATGAAAAGCTTAGTAACATATAATCTTTTCTAAATCACAAAGTTTTCTTTACATATATATATATACATAATATAATCTAACAACTTAAACAAAAATGGATTTAAACTTAAATAAAATGGAATCTACGTATGTATCTACATTTATTGCAGTATGTTTTGTTACGTTCGGCATTTTGGGGTTGTATAAACTCGCAAGGCTTTTCGTGCGAATAATATATATCGATTTGCATATTACTTTTTGTTGTTGGACTGATGATTATGATAATTTCATAGAAGGATAATTAACCTTCATTTGGTTAAAAGGGTAATTGAGACAAGTGGATTATGTACAAGGCAACTCTTAACGTAACTAATTTTGGTTATTATTTTTATTAATTAAGAAACTTAATGGTGTATCGAAAATAATGTAAAAGGAATAAATATAAGAAATGACCGTCATATATATGTATCTACAAGGCATTTTGGACCAAAAAGATTATATATGTATATGAATCGCACATATTTTCTACTAATATAAGAGAACGTAAAAAAAAAAAAAAATTAACAAATCTTTTATTTTCCTCCTCGTGACTCATGAAATGATAAACAATACACCAAACCAAACCTCATGCTTTATTGTCATTTCTAGTTAAAAGATTTGTAAACCCAAACTCTCATTTTCAATGGACTATCACTTTTGCTACAAACAGTATTTTCCAGTTGCAGATTTCTTCTTGCTTTGAGGCAATTATAGTAATAATTTTTAATTAAGTTCGTCTGCTTAAATGGTTGGGTTACATGAGCATTCACCAATAAAAATGATTTCGATAAAGTCATACTTTTCTAAAACTGTTAAGATAGAAGAATCTACCTATTACAATTTATATATATTGTGGTTTAGGCAATTTATTTGTATTTCGACGGTCTTATAATTAAGAGAAGTAGAATACAAAAATGAAATTTTGTTCATTTTAAATGTCAGCACCTAAAATTTCAACTTGGTTAAATTAAAGCACAGTTTACATATTTTTGCTATAATCAAATTAATAGCACGATTTTCAGTTTGGTTAAGTATGTGAATTGAGAATTTGTTTGTATTTGCTTCATGGAATTTAAAAAAAAAAAAAAAAGATATTTGCTTCATGGTATTGATCACTAGTAGAAACGATTTCAATTAGCTAGGGGTTTCATTTTGTTTGATTTGTCAGATTATATGATTTCTCTTCAAATTTATATAATTGAAACGTAAAAAAATGTTTTTTTAAATTAAAACAATCGGATATTTGTTATTTGTTAAATTATGTAAGAATATCTTTATGTTTTTACGTGTAGTGTACAATCTTAACAAATTCGTTCGAATAAAACAATTGTTTCATGAACGAGTCAGCACATCTTATGTATATGCATTTCCATTTCGCGTAAAGAGATAAATGAACACAATTTACTCGACTCAGATGGAACAATAATTATTTGTTGACTCAAATGTTTGGCTAATTAATTATTATGGTAACGTTTCTTAAATTTTTGGAACCCTTTTTAAATGTTGTGATTTTTCTTATAAGTTTTCATTATAGTATTACATTTAAGGCCATTCCGTGTTGAAGTTTATTTTATTATACTAACTATATGTGTCAGCTGAGTGACTTGTGCATGTATGTATTACTTATTTCATAATATTCACTAGCCAAAACTATTTTCAATTCATAATATTCACATCGGTTTTTACTCTATATAATATTCTTCTAATAATGTATTTTAATATATCAGTTTACATAAAATACTTGCTTGAATGAAGTAATTGATACACAAGGGACATGAAATCAATTTGGTCTACACAACATATTTACTCCCCATGTACCAATTTAATTATATGAGTGGGTGAATGCGAAATTCAAATGCTTAATTGGTTAAGTTTAGAAAGATTCCACCGCGTGATAAAAGTTAGATGGGTGTGGGATTAGGTCAAAGTAATTAATGTAATTGTCATACAGCTCGATATGTAAACACCTTTATTGAAAAGATTAAAATCAAATCCACACAGCATAACCAATTAGAAAATAAAATTATTAAGAAAATTGTATATAAACAACTAAATCTGTTGTGTTGGATGTTACATCTCTAGCCGATGAATATTTTAAAACTTTTATTGAAGCATTTAAAGACATGCTTCAATAGTAACTCTTAAAGCAGATGGTCATGGTATCCATGTCATGTGGTATATGATGGGTGTGAGTTCGAGAAGATTCACCATGAAATCGTCCATCCAGACTATAACCTTGGCAATGCTGTTGTTTTCACTTTTCATCATGATGATCGATGAGAACATTCTTAATTAAATTGTTTAGAAAAAAACATTCTTAATTAAATATTGCCTAAATCGCAAGCATGTGGAGTTCTTTCATGCAACAATCATATAAAGAACACAATTATCAGTCTGTATAAATTACGTGACTAGCTAGAGAAATTTGTTAATAATTTCATACGTACTCATCAGTCCAAACTATTTGTATTTCATCACACTCACGTTGGTCTATACACTATATATACAGTTAATCGATACATTACTAAGCAGAGATCATATTAATTTCATATGAACAATATATCTATATTCGACCCAAAAAAAGAAAAATATATTTATTTTACCATATGCCACATGAATTAACTGAGTGGGTTAAGTAAATTGTAAATACTGAAATGTTTATATTTAGAGATTCCATATGGTGAAAAAAAGATGGGTGGGATTAGGTGAAAACATTTAATGCAAATTTCATCAAACTATCTATTTATAAACACCTTCATCCAAAAGATTTCAATTAAACACACAAAACAAACACTTACAGAAAAAAAAAAAATGGCACTACATGGAACTTCTACTGGTGAGCTTGACGTTAAATCCCCGGCGGTCAAATTCTTTAAAGCGTTAACCGACGACATAAATGGCGCTTTTGACAAATTAGGTTACAAATTATAACTCTTCCTCATTTCATCCGTATTTCTTTATGAATTATGATCGATCAAAACCTTTAACTAATAGCTATGTGCCTATGTCTCACCGTAGCGGAGGAGAAGCTGAGCGAGTCGATCGATTGGGAGAAGAGAACAATGACGATGAGAATGAGTGGTTGTCTAATCTCTAAAATCTACAAGACGGTTAAAGTAACCATCACGGTCACTCCTAAGGAAGACAAGAACCGTAGCAAAGTGGTTTGGACCGTCGAGTCCGAGAAGATTCGCCATGACATCAAAGATCCACACTTCATCATTAAGACTCTTATCGACGTTCTTATCAATTACTTAAAGGAGACCGATGGAAATCTTCTTCTATAATCTTGTCTATATATATCACAAGGTTCGTCTTACTAAGGAATAATCAATGAATTAATACTATATAACATGTTGAGTGTTAACTATATGTGTATGTCTACGTTTATTGCAGAATCTTTTATTACGTTTGGTATTTTGGGGTGTTTAAACTTTTAAGGCTTTCAAGATGAATAAAATATAAGTCGCTTTTTATATTATTGTCCGATGATTATTATGCAATTCATTTCTTGTTTAAACATCTCCGATTTTCCATTACACACAAAAAAAACATGTACAAGGCAACTCTTAACCTAACCAATATGGTTGATATTTTTGGTCTTTCTTTTATAACCTGGTTGTTAATTTTTGTTAAGAAACTAAATGATTGAAGCGACTAAATATAATAATAGTGAATCTCCATTATATTAGAAATGATGGATAAATAGACGTAAAAAATGATTGACAATTCTAGACCATCAAACTTTTATTTTACTAACTCAAAGATCAATTTGATTTTAATATTATTACTAAATTATACTTGATAATTATTATTATTTATATTTGTTGGTATGTTCTCATAGTGAAGTAGTTTAATTTACAGTGTATTTTAATAATCAATTTGATTATTTAATTGTATTTGTTTCTAAGAAAAAGGTTGCATTTGTTAGTTGTAGTAATGTACATGAATGGAATTGCCGTGTTAGAGACGATGAGATTCTCAGACACTCGTTGAAATCAAGATTGTGGGAGTACTATTATTTATTTACTCATATTTCTTACATGCTTATTAGTCAACACTCAACACCATTTAATTTTCATCAAATTCGCGACAGTCCACATAATTATTTTGTCAAACATGTACTTCAGACACATGGATTTTGCAAATCAACGCCAATTAAAATATTCGTTGCATCAGGAAAACCATGGACAACTCTAGTAAACTCTTAAAGAAAGTATGGTATAATTCACCCCAAAAAAAGAAATTAAAATATGGTATATTTTAGTCATTATCTTATTAATAAGAAAAACCATGGACAACTCTAGTTTTATTGTATATGAATGTGAATTTGTTTCTCCATAAGAAAGTCTTCTAGTTACAAAAATGCCTCTGATTGGGCCTTTAACAAAATCAAAGACCTTGAAAAACATAAGAATTGAGGTAGCAGTTTTGGAATCATGAGCTTAAGAGCATCATTAGGTAACCTTTTTAAAGGGTGTTAACTCATTTTTTTAATATTAAAAAAATCTTTAAGACTCAATTAGAATTTATGTGTCCAATGGTGAAACTCATTTCTTCTATAAACCCAACAAACAACACAAAAGCAAAAAAAATATGTTCTTAGTGTTTGTTGATCTCAAACAAATTGCATAAGGAAGCCTTGATTTACAACAATGGCTTTCAAACTCCAATGGAAACAATGCAATGAGAGAAACAAGTTCACATTTGCTTGATTCAGAAACTTGTAGATTGGAGCAGCCTTGTCACCATTCACATCAACCTATAAGGCATACATTCCTAAGTAAGAACATCATAGATCATTCAAAGACTTCATGAAATCATACTCCATCGTGTCCTTAGCAATGACCAAAAATCACAAGTGTCATGAGAGTGACAATGTAACACAAAACAAGACTCAACAATGTAAGAACAAAGGACTAAATTTAACAGAGGATAAGGAACAACTACATTTCTCATCACTAAAATCAAAGACCAATTCACTAAACCAATTCACCATAGCTAATTTAAACTTGAAATGAGGAACAATCATTTAACCCAACAAGTCATCTAAACTTCCGAAAGCTTTGGACAGAGACAATGCAAAGAGCTCGTTTGGTGGTTATAGGTGTTGAAGAAGTTCTCTTTGGTCTTGGAAGTAAACCAACTCCATATTGAAAAGTTCTACAATTAAGCCTAAAACTTTTCGAAGGAGCTGACTTAAAACGATCATGTCCAATAGATCTCTTCACATAATAGTGATTCCTATGTTCCACTGCTACAATAAGCGTTTCCATTACCAGATAAATCACACTTTCAACACTAAGAAGCTTTCACTACACCAACAACAACTACAAGAACACTTGTTTGATCTGATCAATCAAAATCGAAAACCAAAACCTTCACTTCTCTCTTTCAATCGAAGCTCGATTCAAAGGCAAAACAAACTCATAAAACAAAGGGAAAATTAAAGCCTGCAAAGCCATCAAGCAGCAAGCAGACTTCATCGAAGAAAACAGAGGGAAAATTAAGAATAAGGCATCGAAACCATTCCCGTCACCGGAGCCGCCGGCCATATCGAGATGGGATTGCACGGTGACGATCGGGAAAAGGTCAAAACTCTAACTCTAAACCCTTTTTCTCAGCTCATATAAGATCAAGTAGTTTTAAAGAGAGGAAGACGAAGCAAATCGCCATTTCCACCATCGGACAAGAGAGAAGAAGAAGAAGAAAATAAATGAATTTTTATTTTTTGGTTTCGGAACCTATGACTCGGCGTAATTACATGACGCCACGTGTCTCAAAGAACCGTGTCTTTAAACTCTACACGCAGAACTTTTCATCTATAATTCTTTAAAATTTATCATATTATATTCAAAATAGTGTAAAGACACTTTTAAAAGCTCTGCATTAATGATGCTCTAAGTCCCAAGCTCGTGTCTCTAATTAGAAATTCTAGTCGGCCCATCATGTGTATAGGCGAAATAAATCAACGCTCGTGTCTCTTTGGACACTGAAGAGCCACAGTGGATGAGTTGGCAAAACACATGCAAGTTATGGGTTGCATTTGCATGCGTTTTCAATTAATTTTCGATGATGTGACTAATCAAATAAACAACTGTGTTGCAACAAATCAATGACTAGTGTACTATCCTAATATTATACCATTCATATAGTTCTTAACCCATACAAATTGTTGCATTGATAAATACCAATTATTGTTCTAGATATGAGTTTCATATATATGTGATGAAAAAAAAAACATACATTTTAGCAAAAAAAAAAAAAAAAAAAAAACATACAAATTTGTAAGCGCAAAGACAAGTGATCAAGTTTATGGCAAAACACATGTACGATTTGGAAAACAGTGCGGCGCACACACAAACCGACAGATTCGATCATGTAAGCAAAATCAATAAATAATTTTAATTCTAATGATTTGGTTCCATACAGAAACCATCATGTAGTGAAAAGCATATATATTTAGTGCTTCAAACAAAAAGGTGCTCGTGATATTATCAGTTGATTAGTATTTTCTCATTATATTTTGAGGTAATTTAACCCCAAAAAAATCATAGGTGTTGAGATTTATGGAGTGACAACATCATGTGGTTCTCGATTGATTGATAGTGCTCACGAAGTAAATGATTTATTGAAGAAAAAAAAAGAGGGCCATGCAGATTCATTAGTGCAAAGGAACGTAACGTGTACAGGCCAATGATCCGACAAATCGGAAAAGGGTCGTAGAACCAACGAGGCCTAAGCCTAGATAGGATCCACTTGGGGACATAACATTTTGATCACATCAGCCACGTTGATTAGACCACGCCACAACAATACCCAATAGTTATTATTGGTCACATCCACTCTGTAACACTCCTGTCTCTGACTTCCCGGTTAAACTCAAATATTCGAGTCGATTCTAAACTCACTATCTTGTTTAATAGACTCTTTTGAGACATTTAACAGATATGGTAATGGTATACATGGCTGGATTTATATTGCATGGAAACAAAAATCATTGCATGCATGGCTAATGGCCTTGTGTATAATTCGTCTTAAAAACAAAATTTAATATCTAAAATGTAAATATATGGTTTCAAAAATAAACTAATAAATCAATTCAAACAATTAAGTTTAGCGACAGAGTTTATTACTCTGTTTATGTTTTCGGAGTTTCTCACTGGTCACAGCAAAAAGACAAATAGATCGAGCGTGTGGATGTAAACGATCATTAACCCACATAACAAGAAAGCTTTATTTATTTCAATATGAATAAAATAAAATAAAAAGAAGCCTTGGGACTATTTAAATATGGACCAGTCTTCATGTCCATTGCATCACAAACTCTGTTGTCATAAGAAACTCAATTCAAATGGAAGAGTTGAGAATGAGATCGTTCAGGAGGGAAAGGAAGAAGAAAACGGGTAGGTCGTTCCAGATAAAGATGAGAAGGCTCCGAGTGATGATACCGGGCGGGCGGAGATTGAACCAACCGGATCTGCTTCTATCAAAGACTGTTGAATATATTATGCATTTGGAGTTGAGGATTAGGTTTCTCAAATCCCTCTCTGATTTCTACTCCCTCTCTCAAAATTTTGATTATTATGATGATCAATCATTCTGTTGTGAATAAGAGAAAAGAAGAGAATAGAAATTGGTGTTGTGTTGTGTATTATTCCATGAGAAGTATAGAGTATATATAGGGATACAATACTTGGAGAGGAATTAGGGTTTAGGGATATTCTAGAACATGGGCCTCTAATGGGCATCCACTAAATGGGTTTATAACACTCCCCCTTGGATGCCATTAGAGTAAAAATAATCCTAATACGCTTAAGATGTTGTCTCATTAAAACCTTACCAGGAAAACCCAGTTGGGACAAAACCATGGTTAAGGAAAAAGAGTGCAACGCGCTTTTACTCCCCCTGATGAGTGCATAACTTGAGATCTTCTTGATGCTGCAAACTTGTTTCTTGAAAATAGTAGTTGGAACTGTCTTGAAAATAAATCTGCCTAAGTTTCGCTTGAACAACCTTTAGAACATGTACACCGCCATTCTTCTGCAACTCATCGGTCTTCTAGATGATTCATCTGGATCATTCTCTTTGTTTCTCTAGATATCATTCATGGATGACATGCTTATGGGAGATTGATAGACTTTCATATATCATTATAATGATAACATTCCTCTATAAGTGTCTATCATTTGCGTGTTCTTTGATGTCTCGTTAAAAACCTTTCATAGAAAAACTCTATGGGATAAAAACTATGATAAGGGAAAAAGAGTACATCCACGCACATCATTATATTTCTCCCCCTCGGAAACATCTTCTTCAAGAGATGACTTCCGATCATATATGCTATCTTTTTCGAATTATTATAAGAATATCCCTAATGAACAAACTCATATGATATCTCATATCATTGGACTTCTGGTCCATAACATCTTTTCTTTATAGAAGACATATTTTGGTATATTTGGACTTTAAGCCAAAATCTCATATATGTACAAGTCTCTAAACATTTCTCTTGTACATAATATTCATGCTCTTCTAAAAGCTATGATATTTGACTTTCCCTTTTGTCAAACATATATTTCAATCATGAAATAAATCACAGAATTGCTCTAATCTCATTTCATGTATGGTACTTCAAGACCAAATATATATGAGCATTTTTCTGTAATATCCTTCAAGGAACTTTGAACATAGCATTTTTTTGTTAAATTAATTTGGGATAACTCTGCCGGAGTTTCGATGATTTTCAATTAAGAATCACTTTATCAAAAACTTTTGATAAGTCTACATGGGTAAACATGTACATGATTATACCCCATGTTACATCTTTCATTCGATCGACTAAAATTTCCCAGGAACATACTTAATCCTACAGGGATATATCCTTCATGGATTTTCATATAAATTTCATTATCCAATGGGTTGTATAAATAAGATATGGACTATATCCTTTAAACATAGATCAAGTCATTCTTTTTCTTGCCATATTGATAAAGAACTTGAAACTAGTTGCATCCACCACAAGAGAGTAAATCTCTTCATAATAAGTTCAAGATCTTGTGAAATTTTCACTATTTTTTCACATAAAGACTTGTTTATCTTCCACTGGTTTTACACTTCAGGTGTATGGACTACTGGTCCAAAATTCTCTACAAGAGATTATAATTATAACTCTATTTCTTCCTTTTCATCTTGGCCAATCATTACACTTTTAAATAGACTTTCTTTCATGATCCTCTCTTTTTATCAATAATATCAACTGCTCATTGCATGCAAAAATATTACGACGTCGATTTGCTTTATGGTTCCAACTTATTCCATACATGACATATCTAGCTATAACTCTTCATTTTCAAGTACTTGAATTTTTCATTTGTCATGTTTATGTCTCTTCTAGAGATCATCCAATCTCTTCGGGAGATTATCTTTCTTTCCTCGATTTGGTCATCTCTTGCTCCTTTTCTTTTTCGAGGATAATTATATTTGGAACCAAATCGGTCTATCACGCTTCAGGCGATCTTTAGACTCTTTAGCAGTTTGATATCGCCCTTCTTGGACATCATTTATAATTTGGAGCATATACAGCTGGTATATGTGACTTTATCACTCTATTTGGGTTAGCAAATGCGTCTGGCAATTATTACGCTAAGTAATGCTTATGAATTATCTTTTTGGACTACTAATGTACATACTCTAGTCCGAGGATCATTGATAATTCATACATACTTATCTCTTTCTCCAGCTGTTTACTTTCTCCCCCTAATGTTGGAAAAACTGACTCATTAACATGAGAGTCCACAAAGTTGAGTCTTATATAAATCCTTCAGGGATGACTCTGTATACTTAATTACCTTTTATATCCAACATATACTTATCCTCTTTTGAGGTTCCATCATCAAGCGCTGTGGTGGAGCACTTTTCACATTCATAGATCTTTCATTCAAAGATCGTTCAGATGGAAACTATTTGGTTTCCAACCCTAAACCAATAATGATGGGGAGAACAATTAGTTATTCATTGGCTTGATGCGAATCAATGCTACTAAAATTTTGTATATGAACATGAGCTTCCGAATGTTCAACACATATCACAATGGACATATATAATAATTAGGCTTCAAACATAAATTTTGGAACTTATAAACAAGTAACCTCACAAACTCCCAGTTGCTAGTTTATAACAAGGATAAATGTGACCTTCTAGGATGCAACAATCGAGTCAATGCGTCCATTGAATCAATGCATAAATGTCACGAAGTGGGTGATCAGCCCATAATCATCTCCTTGTATATATTTCAAAAAATTGATAGAGTCCAAATCATCTTTGAGTGGTGAAAGCCATATTATCATATTGCTTTCTAAGCGAATAACCTATGATAAATCATTAGGAAGAATCTTCTAGTTCTTCACTTAATGTCCACATAATTCTCAATTATTTTTTTCGCATCATTATCAAACCAGGATGACCAATCCGGTTAAGCCAATCATATAAATTTTTGGTAAACTTTTGGTTTACTTTCATTCTTAGTAAACTTCTAGTTTACTTTTTTTATTGCTACTCACTTTCTCCCTCGAGGGGATATCATAATCAAATGAACTTCTCTAGTCCATGATAACCAAGCATGGATTTGGACCATGAAACATGTAGCAATAAACGAGATATTATAGTAAAGTAAATCTTACAGTAAATCTATAATAAAGTAAAGTAAATCTTATAGATAAATTTAACTAAAACATATATAAATATATGGTATGAGAATCAAGAATTTAGAAATGGAGTGTACCCGGAAAATCTAAAGCCAATGATGAGTATCGTCAGAAAGTGGTGATAATGCGGTCAATTTGGTAGCTACTTTCTCAAGGATTTAATTTGTATAATCATTTTCTTTTATATATGTAAGATATTATATTCACTTCAGGGAATATATCAAAACTAGTCAAATATGAGTATGATTTATTATCAGTAACTCATATATATTTTCTCATCCTCAAGAAGAATCCATAATATTTCTTAAATTCTTGTTCATGACTTTGTGTCTATAGGACAACATTACTTGCATGGAAATTTTATTATGTATGTTTTACCAACTCCGCATTAGAGATATTCTCTCAATATAATATCAATTTGCAAGTAATTCTAACATACCTTAATTATATTCACTCACAGACTTTTAGTCTTGTAATCTTGGATATAGCTAGATTTAGCCAATTACATAGCTAGTTTTATGTAATATCACATTCTGGTGATCACACTTTTCCTTTAAGAATTGTTCGAAGAACTTAGTGAACATAATCTTCTAAATATGTCACTTATTATGTTCATTTGTAGTCTATGTGAGATTCTCTAATTCTCCCCCTCGAGATGATATGAAACTTCAGGTTCATCTATCTCGAATTGTATCTCACTATATAATTAACAAAATATCCCAATTTGGGTCATGTATTTTATCATCCAATTATTTGTATGATTGGGAGAGTATAATGCATCAATGATTTCAAACTACATTGTAATCATACTAGATTCTTTCATCATCAAATGACATAAATCTCTTATTTCTTACTATCTTTATTTTTTTCACTTCTAGTGAAAATTTAAGTTCTTGAAAGAAACATGTTAGACTTTGCTCATGACCATTTAAGATAGTTTCTGTAGCAACTTCCTTGATTTAGTGTGCTTTTTTATATATATATATATATATATATAACGTGTCACATTCACTTCAGGGAATGGACCAAAATCAATCGAATGCGATTCATGAATTTTATTGTAAAATAACAAGATGACATAAAGTCATGCACACTTTACTACCTCTACCGAGAGGAGATTTTACTGTCCAGTAAGATCATAATCACGTCATGATATCTTAGATCATGTATGTCTCCATATGTCTAGATTTAATTTCATAGACTCATCAGACCAACAAATATCAAACAATAAAAAAAATTGTTGATCAAGACAATGCAATCTCAATTTAAAGCATGTGTAAAAACATGTGTTGCAATATGAAAGCAATAAGAAGCATGAACTTGCGATCAAACATGGGTTACTTATAATATGAAGTAATACTTAACTCGATGGAAAATATATGAAAATTATTTAGCTCGATCATAATAGAAATTCAATTTATAATTATAAAATATTTTTTGTTTAATAGAAGAGAAGCGTTAATCATGATCGATTAATTTTATAATAAAATATGTGATTTTAAGAACCAAAAACGTATTAAAGTCTGTGTGTTAATTAGAGTTGCTTTATACGAGTATGATTATAAAAAAAAATTAATATATATATAATTATGATTTGTGAGAATTACTCGATGATAAACATAGTATTCATGAATTAACATGTGTATGTTATCGAATCACAAAATCAAACATAAAAATAATTTATAAAATAATTTTTTTTTTTTATCAAAGCAATTATAAAACTAACGTGATACTATATATGAAGTATGACGTTAACCTTATGCTTTACCAAATAAAATTAGATGTGCCGTATGCTAAAGTGAGAGAGATTCACTTACCTGAATGAAAAATAAAGTGGAACCGAAGCAAAGTGCGAGATGTTAGAAAAGTTAGGGTTTTACTCAAGTGGCTAGGGTTTTACTTTAGTGACTAGGGTTTTACTCAGTGGTTAGGTTATCGTGCTGATAACGTGTTGTGAATAAGAGAAAAGAAGAGAATAGGAATTGGTGTTGTGTTGTGTATTATTCCATGAGAAGTATAGAGTATATATATGGATACAATACTTGGAGAGGAATTAGGGTTTAGGGATATTCTAGAACATGGGCCTCTAATGGGCATCCACTAAATGGGTTTATAACACATTCTAAATTAATATATAATAAGTTGGGCCTTTATTAACGAAGCTTATCATAGTTGGGCCCTCACGGCCCATGGATTTGTCACTTAGCATCTCTCAAAGCGGTAATGACAGGCTTTTTCCTTTTTTTAACCAGTTCCAAATTCCAATGTTCACAAACTCGAAATTTATTAAAAACCATTTGTTTAGCATTACCATGTGGCTAGTGGTTTCTTCCAAATTAAAAATAAAGAAATAGTAATAGTTTTCTAGAGCGTCAATAAATATGTAGGAATTCCTAGGTTTTCAAAATCGTCTGACACCAAAATATAGTACTCTCTGTTTAACTCTTACTGTATTTGAGTGATTCTTTTCAGAAATTAATGGCAACGATTAACGATTAATATGGATTGTTCTCATTTTTCGTTAACGACCTCAATGACTTCATATACCATTGGATAACTGAATGTGGTATTATTAGCTATTGAATAATTACAACAAAAACAATAAAACAATAAAGAAAATTAAGGAAACCATAACATATTGGGTAGGTTATTTCTATATTCTTCGAAACCCCAATACACCAGATCCCTTAAACTAGCATTGGGCTCCACACCTAAAAATGTCAATTTCCACAAAAGGTAGAGAGATAACCTAATGTGAGAGACCTCTGCTTAATAAACTCTTAGGTCACTAATTAATGATTTAATTAAAAAGCCTAAACTAATATTTGTCTTAATTGCAATGACTCTTAAGTAGCTGTTCCGAATCTGTTTTAGCAATCATTTCAGTTTGCTACATTTTCACTCACAAATCTATTTCCTTCAGTTCCATGTCACACAAAAATGAGATTGTATTGATTAAAATCTGAGAGAAGCTAAGTTAAATGGTGTCTCTGTTCTTCTTCAGAAACACAACAAGAAAAAATGTCTCAGATTCTTAATCAATTCCAAATCTCACCTTCTTCATCTGCACCTCCTCCTATTACCCAATCATCTTCATCTTCTTCTTCCGGTAATAATAATCGAATAAACCCAATCGTTGTCTTCATCATCGTTCTCTTATCCATAATCTTCTTCATCTGTAGCATTCTACATTTACTCGTTAGATATTACTTAAAGAAGAAAAGATCCACACTTTCTTCATCACCGACTCAATCTGATCGAAACCCAGATTTCTCCGACTCTGAAACTTACCAAAGACAGCTTCAACAGCTGTTTCATCTCCACGATTCAGGTCTAGATCAAGCTTTAATCGATGCTTTACCTGTCTTCCTCTACAAAGAAATCAAAGGCTTAAAAGAGCCTTTTGATTGTGCAGTGTGTCTCTGTGAATTCTCAGAGGAAGATAAACTTAGATTGCTTCCGATTTGTAGTCACGCTTTTCATATTGATTGTATTGATACTTGGCTTCTTTCAAACTCTACTTGTCCACTTTGTAGAGGAACCCTTTTCTCTATTGGTCATCAATTCGAAAACCCGGATTTCAATTTCGGGTTTTTCGCTGCTGGAGAAGATGGTGGAGGAGTTAGGGTTTCTCCGGTTCAGAAACCGGCGGAGAATGATATTAGGAGTGGGAAGAGAGTGTTTTCAGTGAGGCTTGGTAAGTTTAGAAGCACTAATGTTAATGGTGGTACTGCTGAAGGAGGAGTAGGAGGAGGAGAGACAAGTAGTTGTGTGAGTGTGAACAGTAATCTTGATAACAGAAGATGTTTCTCAATGGGGTCTTATCAGTACATAGTAGCTGAATCAGATCTTGTGGTGGCTTTGTGTCCTAAGAATGTGAAAGAAGGAGAGAGTTGTGTTGAGGGGAAGAAGATTAACATGAGAAGTAAAGGTGAGAGCTTTTCTGTGTCAAAGATTTGGCAATGGTCTAATAAGAGATCAAAGTTTCCAAATCCTAATTTGGTTGGTGGTTCTTCTTCTTATGCTTGTTCTGCTGCATCTGGTAGTATAGTTTCTGCTACTGGTGGGTTTTCATTGAATGGGAAGAGATTTCAGGGTCCATGAGAAAGGGTTTTAGGTACAGATCAAAGGGTTAGCTTAATTTCTCTTGCTATTGAATTAATTTAAGAATTATTGATTTTGAGTTTTTGATTCATTTTTTTGTTTAACACAATACTGTAGTGGTGGTCTTTTGTAGCTGAATCTCTTTTGTGTGTTGAGGGAGAATAAGCTTTTGTTCTTTTGATTATGTTATATGGGATGTTTCTTTTAATCCCCAGTTCTAATCGAACTTTGTGTTCATAAACAGTCTCAGATTTTGAGATGTACCTAATCTTTTTCACAGACTGGTAAGTTTGAAGTAGATGAGATTTTGAGATGGAAACTCAAAATTGAGCTGCGTTGTTGCAAGGTTACTTAAAGGTTTGATTATTAGTTTAAAAGTTTCCGAGTAATAGAAGATTATTGTGTTTAGGACAAATATTTAAAAATGAAATTTAGAAAAAGAAGAGAAGTCAAATATTGTTTCTTTGGTGGGGTTTTAGAACTTTTAGAGAGTATCCAAAATTGGGATGGAATCATTGTTGGTAGGGATAAATAATGATGACCCATAATTTGTTATTATTCTCTAAAAGAGCATTTCATTAAAGAGTAGGTAAGGGAACTCTCTCACGATGATATCTCCAAATTTGCCTTCACAATAATCACGTCACTATGATCTCCCAAGTCACAAGTTGTCTGCAAAATCATATCCAAGCAAAAATCATATGAACACCCACTATTTGGTATCACCATACCATACCAAGCGATTTTTCTAGAAGAAAATTAGAATTGGCTTCAAGCAAGAGAAATGTGTTTACATTAACTGCTATGACATGATCCGAAATCCAAAACTTTTTTCCAAGACCAAGCTGTCACTGGAGTTACATCATGGGTATGAATCACATCTCTTTAAAGTCTCAGACACAAGAGACGACTCGTGTGCTTCCTCAATCATTTTCCGATTCCAAACATCGGAACTTTTGTACAAAAAGAAACCCGAGAACCTCAAATCCCAAACAAAGCCAAAATACTTGGATGAAAAAAAATTGGAAGGTGAGAGCTGCTTTTGTTGCATCAACGGCTCGGGCAAGGGTTGATGAGAAAATACAATCAGCCTCACAACCCGCGAGGGAAGTTGTTGATTTGTCCTTCCTCCAATACATCTTTTCCATTCAGCTTGTACCCAATCCTCATGCGCATCACGAGGGATTTCTGCCATAAACATTAGCCATTGAATTCTTAGAGCATAGATAGAGTTGTGGATCATGAAATGCTAAACAGAGATATAATTTAGAAAGGAAGTTGAATAGCGAAAGTGTATACCTTCCCGTGCTGGCTGTTAGTGACTCTTAGACTCTGCGTGATGTTACCACTTGCCGGGAGTGTGTTACCGCTAGCTGGATCCAAGTGCAGCTGGAGAAACTGGAAATTGTGCAGAACAAATAGAAGGTTAAAGATCAAATTTGAAAACTGGATAATAAGGGGTAGAAAGGCAAGGAAGAAGTTAGAATAAATGACCTTTGGAACAGCAGCCTGAAAGATAAAATCTGTGAAAGTATTAGGAGATAAATTTATAAAAGTCGCTTGGACATTTGTTGTTTGTGGGTTCCCTGGTGTCTTTGAGAAGCTGAACTCAATCTTCAAGGAGCTGCTCTCGTATGCAACAATAGGTGGATATGCTGGACCATTGGTTGCTGCAATAAGGACAAAAGCATGTTATTGATCTTTGTAAAAGAGTTTCTCAATGATTATATAGATTTTGCTTCAGTGATTAAATAGACTTTTTCTTACCTTCCTTAGATGGGCTTGGAGTAAGACCATCTAACAAATCAAACATACCAGCAGACGCAGTCGTTGCTACGTGAGGTGGAGCTGGTGAAGAAAGTGTGTCTAGCACATTAGAGGGATTATTGTTAATGTCAGCTGTTGGTAATAAATCAATAGATAATGCGCTGTTTTGTGCCGGAGAAGGTGTTCCAATCGATAGCATATCCAACAACGAATCTGTGCCGGCTTTTGGAGCCTGGATTGCACCTGAAACGTTGCGTAAAATTTAAAAGATCAAACTGAGTTATCCTCTTACAAAGCCAGAGGAAAATACCTTAGAAAGATTTCTCTTCCAGAGATAAATCACAACTGAGCACGCCATAAAATGAAAGAAAAATCTGTAGAGAACTAACCAGATTGTGCTGGCGATGATCCTAAGTCAATACCGAGAAGATCCCGAAGGAAATCTTCACCAGATGAACTAGGTGGAGGCATGATATCGTCAGAATCTAGGTCTAGCAAGTTCACAAGAGGAGCTGCAGCAGGTTTCTCAACACCATTTGGAAGACTAAGTGAAGGCTTGGCCATGGTTGAAGCTGATGCAGGAAAAGAGCCGGCCCTCCTCACATTGAAAGCAGCCTCATCCAGTACTGGCATCCTCTCAACCAGAGAAGACCTACATGCACACAGACCCCACTTTCATGAGCTTTAAGGGAGAGAGAATAAGAAACATTACACGAGAAGATAGATGAGGAAGAGAGTAACAAGATATTTCATTAACCTGATATTTTTATGCCTGTCAACAATAGAATTGAACTCTATAGCTCTCTGCTGCATCTCCAGGAGAAGGCTCCCTTTCTGCTTCACAATTATATCTTTAATCCTCCTGCCATCGAATTTTAGAAAAACTGTTTAATTACCAAAAACAGGTATTATCATTTTTCAGAAGGTAATGTTTACAGTTTCTGATAGACAGACAATTTTCATTATTCATATACTCAGTGCGCATATATATTGTGTAGAGTTGAAGTTGAATAAGTGCAGAATTCAGATAAATGAGATAAAAAAAAATAGGTAGCACATTAAGATTAAAAAAACTAGGACATACTCTGAAATAGAAGGAAAGCGGGATGACAGTTTCAGTAGAGCAACCAATGCCATCGCTTTTGTTGTCATATCTGAGTTATGGCGAGTAATGGCATCCTCAATAACGTCCACTGCATCACATTCCGTTACCTGCTCAAGGCAGTCAGTAACTACTCATTGCATATTTTTTTAAGTCAACAAGAAATCTCAAAAAGCAAGAGCGTCTGCATATTAAATATGGAGCAGATAATGAGATTGGGTGCTCACCGTTATTGGATCTTCAATACCAAGCATCCCCACATTGTTAACCAACAGATCACCATATTCCCCAATGCACCATATCGCCACTCGAACAAGGGTCTCCTGGTTGAAATCTCAAAAAATCCATATTAGAAAGGATTACAAGTTTAGAACTGCTTGAGGACTGAAATAATCGAACATTATAAAAATAAGAGTTACCTGTTCCGAATATATCAAGACTGCTTTATATAAAGCCCTGACTGTATATCCATGAAGCTCTGATGCATTGCTTATGACAACAATAAGTGCATGCCACACATCATCTTTCACAAACTTTCCAGCCTACTAACATGGAATAGAAGACAGTAGGGTTAAGACAGATACAAAAAAAACGTACTTAAAAAGAGCTTAAGCAGACTCTCAAAGAACAATTACAAAGACTGCCATATGATGTCTCGCTTTTGAATCCATACCTCCGACAGAACCTTCAGCATCTGATCAATGTACCAGAGTTTCTCAGGAGAAAACCTACATAATAGAATATGTTAACAAATCATCATAAAATCGAGACAATGGGTTAGAGCAAGTGGTCCTTCAGTTTCTCAAACAGAGTACTTACTTTTCAACAATAAAACAAATTTTTGCACTAAGATCCTCCTTAAAATCTTCATCGCTGATTTCCAAATAATCAATTAGCTCCTTTGTCAGTTGTTTGACATTATTCTCATTCACCAAAAGAGAGACAAGATCAAGAGCTCTTTTCCGGATAGAAGCATCTGGATCCTAAATTGTTGATGGAAGTAGAAGCAACATTAACACGTATTCTTTCTCTAAGACAACTACTACTTAACAGTTAACCATGTATAAATATTTTACGGGTAGTACTAGAAACAATACCTTAACACATTCCAAGATTGTAACTCTGTGCCTTTGCACTGCTTGATCATCGAAATTGATTGCTTTCATCAGCATGTTTAATGCAACATATCTGAAACAAGCGTATGAATTTAAAACTTATAAGCACCATATTTGCCAATAAACCCTTTTATAAGAGGAATGTAACATGTCTGAGAGAACGAGAGTTAGAAAACATAAAATCAAACTAGGATTAAAAAGGGAGCAAGGGCTGATAACAAGAGCACAGTGTGCTTCATGGAGTTGAGCAGACCAAAACAAAGATGATAGACAAAAGAAATGAAATCAATCATATGCTTATATCAAATAAAAAAAATGGAGGTGAAGGGGGGTAGAACCTGATATTATTGTCGTGGTTAGATAAGAATCTTCCCAAGATATTGATAGCAAGCACACGCAAGCTACTGGTGTCTTCAATGGCCATAATTGTTTCAACACACTCATAGAGTACGGCATTTCCTGCGTTTTTGTTTGATTCAGTTTTTGTTGCCACCTACAATAGCATGAAACCAACTAGAATAAAGATATCTCTCAGCGCAACAGCAAGGATCAAGGAACCAGGAAAAAAATGTAATCAACCCTAGATCCCTGGCAAGGCGTGTAACAGAAGGGAAATGCATTTTCCATCATAATAAGACAGAACTGATGGGCACAACCTACAGACTTATATGGCCACAAATACGCACTCGCTTAGACAACCAAGACCGGCATCAAAAGAGGGAAAATTCAGCCCGGCCAAAAAGTACTAGAAAACTAAGTACCCAACAAGTCTCGTATCTACCAAAGAGAATGATAGCCCATCACCCTAATCAACAAAACAAACTTCTTTCTCCCTTATGCTATAATTGAACAGAATCATTTCCAGCACATGAGAGAAATACATATTTCTAAGAAAAAATATATTTATCACAAGTGCAATAAAAAGTCCCTTTAAAGTGATTTCACGTTTCATAAGGCAAATAACATTGCAAATGTGAAAATGAAGAACCAAATACAGAATCACATTCTGAACTATAACTAACCTGGGCAAGTATATCCGTCATCAAATCACTAGCATCAGCGTCACCGTGTCCTATAACACGTAGAAGCTTGAGCAACCGTATGTGAAGAAAAGGGTCTGTGATCCCTGCAACATCATACTCAGGCTGATATGCGCTATTAGTAATATCCCTCAAAGTTTTTATCAGTCCCTCCGTGCATTTCTGCAGAGTCAAAACAAAGGCAAGAATTTGTCAAAATGCAGGAGAAATAGAGTACACAGAAGCATCATACAAGTAATAATAAGTGGGTAAATGTACATATGTTAAATACGCCAATGCTCCGGTATGCGTAAATTTAATGGTCTACAGAAGTTTATTGATCTACCTTTCTGAAGTATTCTAGGGCTTCATCATTGATTGTGCATAATTCATAACAAAGTTGAACTCCTGTTATAAGAACTCCATGATGCTTTTCTTTAAGTAAGGAAGCAGCAGCGTTTACAAAGTTTTCTGCAAGATCTGGAACTTTCCTTACTATTCTAGTGGAGCAAAGTGCCGCCTGCATAAATGGTAAAATCAATGAAGAAACAACAACAAGTGTGGTTAAGCTCCAAGCAGACCCAGTATAGGAACTAGAAAACACTTCACCTTCTTTCGGATATTAGGGTCACGAAACTGAATTAATCTTTCTACCTCTGGCGCAAGATCACGTGCCATTTCTGCTGAACAAATGTTCCCTAAAGCACAGAGTGCAAGTCCTACAACATACTGGTTCGAGTGGTTAAGATCTCTGCACGTGAGTTAAGGTTAAACTCGGACAAATGTAATACGATATTTTACAATCCTGAACTCCAATCAAATGTTCTATCATATTCCACTAACATTGAAAAAGAATTCACGCAAAGGCCAACATATGAAATACTAGGAGTGTTAAGGATACTGTTTTAGTGAATTTGTGACGAGCATCAACACTTCTTGTCTCTCATCAAGAAGCAACATTAAACCAAGATAACCAATCCTCTTCTCTGGAAATCCAGGAGATGCAATTAGTTTCAAGCACTCCATCTGCCCAAAATGTGTAGGGTAACCAAGCATGTGTATGAACATGAGTTTCGCAAGATTCCGGTGCCTATCATGTGGATCATTCTCATTAATGGAAGCTCGAATATCTGCACACTCTTTTCTCACAACACCACGTTCCTCTGCAGCTGTTTTACATGCTCTAATGGATCGGATCATGTCCCTAAATCATCATATTCACATATCCACTTAAACTTCAGAATCATACATAAATAATCAAAAACTAATCCGATTTCCACTATATAAATCCCAACAAGCAACGAGTCCGGACCAATATTCATAGTCCGATCAGAAAAAACTTCAATCCTACTTTCACTCATACTCATACATATCATCGAATTTCGTTTATAAGCTGATCAAAACTAGAAACCTGAAACAGAAACGAATGGAAAAAGGAAAGAAGAGAATCCAATTACCTTAGACGAGTACCGGAAGAAAACGGATTCATGATTGGCTGTTCAAGAGTTGGACCTTAGCACACCGCCGGTAACGTTAGCCACGGAGAAGAATTCCGAGGCCGGGATTGTACAAATCCGTTACCGGAGTTCCGATGAGCTGATCAATACGAGAGTCGATGAGAAATGAAACTGAGGATTTTGGATCTCGATGGACGACGATGCTCGTCTTCGTAAACCAAAATTGCCAAATTAAATGCGTTGTATAACATTAGCTTTCATTTACATCCCCAAACGTCACCGTTTTATTGAGCACCTAAACTGGGCCTAGTTGGGCCGAAACTTAAAAGTCCAAGTTAGAGCGTCACTTGAAATGTAGATATCCAGGTCGGGTCGCGTATTTCGGTTTTTCGGGTATTTTGGTAATTAAGTTTGAATCCCGATCGGATATTTTATAAATTCGGGTCGGGTTCAGATCGAATGACTTCGGATTTGGTTATATCCGATGTACAATATGTCTGAAAGTACATATCAAATATGAATTTGATCATAACTCAAATTGATCAAATTAATATAGATAAAAAAAGAACTCGATTTTATTAATTTTTATATGAATTATCAGAAAAATATCAAAAACAAAATTGTAAAAAATCAAATAATGTTGATAAATTAGTTATTTTTATCCGAATCTAATCCATAATATTTGAATTAACCCAAAAAATATAAAAATTATCTAAAATACATAAGAATACCTAATCAAACATTCAAATATATATTCGTGGTATTTGGGTTTGTGATTTTTTGCCCATCCCTATGTAGAAGATAATTGGTTGTTCACTAAATTCTACCATACACTTGAACACAGCATAGTATATCTCAGGCCCTAGCATCCCCATCACTAACACTTTAAAGTTTTAAAGATGCTAAGCAGCAAAAATAAGTAAGACATCGAAATCGCCTTCTCGATATTGACATGGCTTGGGGGATTTCGTCTTTGTTTCTCTTCTTATTCGTCGTTTTCAATCTCGGTAAGTATTTGCTCTCGAAAGCTGTTAATTCAGTTGAATTTTTCGAAACCAACAATCGAATTTTTACTTGTGGTTTTTTTCTTATGATTTTTGTTACAGTGAGTGCTAAGTTTGTTCTGGAAGATGGATACGAGGTTACTACAGTGGTAGATGGTCACAAGTCTGGTCTGAATCCACACGTGATTCATGCTTTACCAGGATCTTCTAATCTGATCATTCTTGATTATTCCGGCAGTACATTCTACACTACTTCCTTTCCTTTGTCCGTTGGTAAGCAAACATATCTATGAATCGGATCATTATAATTCATGAATGCATAAGTATGTTAGGGCTTGTGGCTTTCTATTGCAGTTTCTGTGTATTTGTGCGTGAAAGTTCTAGACTTTACTATTTTAAGTGAAGATTTTCAAATTTTGTTCCAAATGAAGTTTTGGCCTTTTAGATCATCTGGAGTATGTGTGTGTGTGTGTGCAGATAGTGTGATAAACCGGTTTGCAGGGGATGGGATTCCCGGTTATTTAGATGGTAAAGCTGCCAACAGTCGGTTCAGCAAGCCTCGTAGTTTTACCGTGGATGCTAAAGGGAATGTATATGTTGCTGATAAGAGCAATAAAGTTATACGCAAGATCAGCTCTTCAGGTGTTTAAATCCATTTCTTGTATCCCTTTAGTAGTTTGTTATTGTATGGTTGACGAAGCGCTAGTTATTTCGATTATGCATCGTTTACTGACCGGAGGACTTTGTAGGTTATGTAACCACCATTGCTGGAGGAATCTCTAACGAATATGGACATAGAGATGGACCTGCACAGAATGCAACTTTCTCTAACGATTTTGACATAACTTTTGTCCCTCAAAGATGTTGTTTGCTTGTTTCCGATCATGGAAATGAAAGGGTTCGCCAGATAAATCTAAAGGAGGAGGATTGTCTCGAAAGCTCTCATTCTAGTATGTTTTTCTACTAATCTTTTTTGTGGATTTGATACACTATGGTTTTAGAAACTTCAACGATTCTTCTGTCGCTGTTTCAGATTTAGGGACATACTCTCTTTGGTCAATAGGGATTGCCCTTTCATGCGTTCTCGGAGTAGCCATTGGATTTGCTGTTCGCCCTTACATCATTCGTCATGTAAGTTGTTTTTGATCTATCATTGCATTTATTGTACAAAAAACATATCGGATCTCTTAACCACATTGTTATAGACAGGAAGAAGTGAACCACCTCTCATTGATCATGACATGGAAGCTTCTCCTAATCAAATTGGGGGAACAAGTTCAGACCTTCTTCTCCTACATTAGCAACCTAGTTGCTGGATCAACCGTTTACTCGGTACTAAGTAGACTAGTTATGATGGTCGTGTCTCACCTTTCCCTCATGTGTTCCGCAGTAAATAGATTAATAAGTTCGATGGTATCTAGCCTTTTCTTCATGTGTCAACCCAACAATATAGCTATCTTAGATAAGACAGTCTCTTTCTCTGATCCTGATAGCCCAAGTTGCAGCGACCCAAAGCCGACGCTTTCACTGAAACCCTCTGATGATCTGGTGGACCTGATAAACTTTGATGATGCACAAGAATCTAACAATGACAAAGAGTGCAGTAACGAAGAGACGGACGTTTCTTTGTCTCTTCCTCATGCAACCATAGATGACATTATAAAGGTTCAGGTTGAAGGATTTTCAAAGACGGCCGAGGAAAACGCTTCAGCTCGAGGTTCTTCCTCTTCTGAGTAGATTAGCAGGGCATGAAAGCAGAGGAAGATTGTATCTTTTGTAAATTTTGTGTTCTACATTCAAAGTTTGGTTAAGTTGCGGAATCTTTTGTTATCGAAGAGCTAGTCTTCCTTTTTTTTTTATTGCGGAATAATAACTAAAGTTTGCTACTCTTCTTACAACACGGATCTAAATACTAGCCCAAATCCCTAATGTTGCTCTTAACAAATCTCTCAAAACTCCTATACCAGCATTCCCAATTGCTACTATTATCATATTAAGCAACTTCTCATGTATACGAATAGTATCCATATGGGTAACTCACAGATTGGTGAGCTCTGTAGTGGATATTCTGATAAGTAGTAGTATTCATCGGATCTCCAAACTCCATAGCCTTAGCAGTAGCTGCTGCTTTCTCACGCATGTGGTCTTGCTCCTGGCCTGGCCCAAAAACAACCTCATTAGTCTTCTCGCTGCTCTGCTCATAAACAGTGTGCGGGATTGTTGAGTGATGCCTACGGTGATGCTGGTGCTGCTTATGCTTAAGTTGCTGCTGCTCCTCGAGGAATTCGGCGTCCAAGCTTCTGTACAAGGCTCGGCTCTGGCGCAGCTGTTGTATTTTCTCTGCATCTTTGGACATGAAAGCGTAAGTTTTTCTGGGAGTGGGATTCCTGGTCTCAATGGGAGGTGGCTCATCTTTGTCATGTATTACAAAGCTGTCTTGAATTGGCCATGAAGTTGTACTAAAAGCAAACTGCTTTGTTTCTTGATTATTGAAGTTGAAGCTGACCGTCTGCTTCTTTTTGAGACCAGGAAACATTCCACTGAACAGCTCCACTAAAAACAACCAAGCATTCGAAATGAATATCCTTATCGGCACGAGTATGCTTTCTTCTTGTTTCTCTTGCTCATCTCCGGTTGGAATCAAAGGCTGTCTGACTGGTTTCGTAGACTTGTGATCAGGAACGGCTTCATAAACTTTTTGATCCTATGTAAAACACAACAGGCAGAAATGTTGGTAATAGTCACTACAGAATAGCAGAAGCGGAAAATGCTAACTAGATGTGACTATAACACTCACGGTGTGATCTGAAACGATAGAACCAAGCCTACGTTGCAATAGAGCCAGCATATAACCAAAGAAACCTGCCGCAATAAGAACTGCAATCCCTACAATACTTACAAGCATTGAATTCAGAGACAGAGATGATTGAAGAAGGAAAGAGACAACAAACCAAGGATTTGGTATGTAAATTTTACCAAGAGGAAAGCCACTTCCATACTGATAAGCACAATCATCGAAATGGAGTTGAATCTCTCTAATTGCTCGATTTCCTCGGTCAATGACTAGCAAAGAACAACTGCTTCCCACATAAACAACATCAAAATCATTTGAAAACTTTGCATCTTCACTCGGACCATCCACATGACCTCCCCCACGAACCATTTTTCCCCCAGCAATGGTTGTGACTCCTGTCATTACATTTTTTGTCTTTCTCAATCTGATTCTCTTACCTCATAGATAAACAAACAACATTTGTCCAAAATGAAACCATAAAAGTTGTAAAACAACAGAAAACATTACCTCCTTCAGTGATCTTCCTGATAGCATTATTCACTGTATCTGCAACATAGATATTTCCTCTATCATCCACAGTAAGTCCCTTAGGATTGTTCAACATTGCGTCTCTTAATCTACCGTCCACATGACCCGGATATCCTTCAGGAGAGCCAGTAACCAGCCTAGGTCTGCTATCTGCCAATATTCCAAGAGTTACAATTTGCTTTTCAAGAATTCATCTACTACTTAGTTTCTATGTACAATCATCTCCCCCTAATCAAATCAGCTAAATATACAATCCACATTCAAAAATCAATGTTAATGCTGCAATGAAAACATTGATTGTATTCTTTGACTCGTTTAGATACAGACAAAGACCTCCAAGATATTCAAATATTTTCACCTAAAGTCTCTACATTGCCATATACAGCAAAATGTACAGTCCATGTGCACAGTGTCACTACGATTAGGTAAGCACATAGTTTCCCTTTCAAGCACAGTCCATGTGCACAGTGTCATCATTCGTATGCAAAATCCTTAAGAGAATCAGCAGATATTGAAACACACGCGAAATCAATAGTACCATACTAGCAATAGACACAAAACCCCAAGTGTGAAATTGTGACACTTACATAGAGAAAGAGAAGATGAAATCTTGTAAATGTTACTATTCTCAGAATCAAGAATAAGCAATTCGCCATTAGGTAAGAGCTCAAGAGAATAAGGTTCGATTCCAAGTTTGCTTCCGTCTAATACAGTTTCCACTGTATACCCATTCTCGAAATTCACCATCGATCTTGTAGAAACAGCTGATTACAAAACAAACAACAAAAACCCAGAAATGAAGAAACTTGTGTACATCCTTTAATCTATGAAAAGGATTGAGAAAGCTCAAAAAGACCTGATTTAGTGGTGGTTTTGAAGGACCATAGCCATTTGAGAAAGGAAGTTCCATGATTGGAGATGAAGCTATTAACAATCTCTGCAAAAGAAGAAGAAGAATAGAGAAATGTAATAAGGTTGAAAAACTGAGTTAAGAGCGAACCCAGATTAAGAAACAGAGTGAAAAGTGGAAACTTTACTCGCTGGTGAAGTTGATGAAGGAGCTGAAGCTACAGAGCCAGATAAGAGGAGTATGGTAATACCCAGAAACACAAAATCCCTACTCATTACTTCTTAGTTTCAGAATAGCGACAAAAAAAAAACTAGTTTATATCTTACAACCTGAGAAATGGCGAAGAATGTGAAACAAACAAAATTGGGAATGGAAGATATTGGTTGTTACGATGGAGAAGAGAGAGAGAGGGAGAGGTTATGTACTGCGAATTGCAACAGTGAGATGGTTTTAAAATGTGGAAAGAAGAAGTAAGAGAGAGACAATTTGTGAGAAAGGAGAGAGGCGTAGAAGAGTGACACATGTGTCATGCTATCAAACGTCGGCGAAACAAACTTTTTAATAATAAAGCAGAGATTTTTTTGGATGGTTTGGTGATTAGTTTAAGATTTTAATTAGTACTTCTTAACTCTTTTTAAATTACAAACCAAAATCATACTATTTGTTCCGTTTACGTGATTCATTTAACATGAGATTAACTCTGCTTCACCATTAATCAAAAAAAAACGCAAAAAGATTTAAAGTAAAACACATATTTACTTCGAAACGGCGCCGTTCGGAGTAAAATTTTAGTTAAAAACGGCACCGTTATTATCTTTTTGTCTTTGTTTGTGTGAGTGTGATTGTTTGTGAAAATGATTTTGGGGTTTTATCAGTTTCAAGATTCTAATTTTGTATATGTGCCAAGAAACTAGGAGGATTTGATATTTGTGTGTCTTGTTTGTTCTTCAGGTGTAACAAGGTTCATATTTGATTCTTGTTTTTGTCTTTGTTTCATGGTTTGTGTGATTGTATTTTTGTAATTGTTGTGAAAAGTGTTTTGAATGCTTTGGCTTTTTTTTTTTACCAATTGTGGACGAAAATTTTGATTGATGGATGATAAATTGATAAGATGATTAGATAATTAAAAGATGGAATTATCATTTCTTTTACGGAAATCAATTTAAAAATTTGGTTATGAGGACATATTCCAGTTTCTAATTTGTATATGTACCAAGAAACTATGAGTTTACTTGTTTGTTACTTTCAGGTGCCATAAGAATATGAACAGTTTGGTTTCTTTCTCTAGCTCACAAATTCGTCAAACTTCAGACTTTAATACTACGGCAGGAGAAACCGCAACCTGCGGATGATAACACATTGGACTTGAAACTCACTGACCATTCCCTCAATTCTCTGAATCATGGTTGCACTAACCTCACAAAACTCAACCTTAGAGGTTGCACTTAGTGTCGCTGAACACTGCTCTCGCGTATTTTACAATATTTTGCCTGAAACTCAAGATTTTAAATCTTTCTGGTTGTGTGGAAGCTGACATTAAACTCTCCATATATATCATCAGCTTTCTCTGTATCAATAATCGAAAAACAAATCAAATATTTCTTTATTCATTGTGCAGGCTATTAGAGAAAACTGCAATCAAATGCAGTCACTTAACTTGGGATGGTGTGAGAATACAGGCAATGATGAAGTCATGAGTTTAGCTTATGGCTGTCCTGATTTAAGAACCCTTGATCTCTTGTAACTGTGTTCTAATTACAGGTGAACCTCATAAAGTTTAAGACTTTTCGAAACCCGAAACAGAGTATATTTTTTCACCTCTTAAAACATTTTTCGTTCTTGCAGATGACAGTGTTGTGGCTTTGGCGAATTGGTGTGTACATTTGAGGTCATTGGGGTTATACTACTGTAGAAATATTACAGACATAGTAATGTACGAGATGTGGCGATCGGTTAAGAAAGGTAAATTCGATGAAGAAAGACTAAGAAGTCTTAACATTAGCCAATGCACTTACCTCACACCTTCAGCAGATCAAGCGGTCTGCGATACATTCTTTAAGCTACACACTTATTCATGTGGGCATTCACTACACACTTGTACATTCTATTTGTATATTCGTTTTTTAAGTCTATTCTCATCTTTATATGGTATTAACTTGGTGGTCAGAAGATAATTAATGAAGTACAAAACCAACTTGTACATTTGGTTATTCCGTGTAAACACAAACCACCTTAGAGACTTTAAAGATTTTCTGTACAAAAGAGATGAAAAACTGCAATTCTAAAACACAACAAGGAGGAGAGATTGAAGAAAACACCTTCTCCAAGCTTGAATAAGAAAAGAAGAAAAAATCACACAAGAGAAGTACCGTGTTAACCTTCATATACAACCCAAATCCCAATCCATCACACTCCCTTTCCAAAGTTATATGTTGGTTTTGGCTCCTTACACTGACAATTCGTGTTATCATATGATGCTCTCGAACGCCACTTGCTTATGGGAGGAGGATTCTTGTTGGTATTGGGACTTTGAGCTGCTCGATGCAGACGCCAATCCACCAAGGAGCTTCAGTACATCAGAGACGTCATCTAAGAAATACTTGGCTTTGCTCGGTTTCCTTCCCACCGTGCAAGCAAATATCTCTGGTGGCATTGGGAGGTCCGGGTTTGTCACGGTGTTCAATATGCTTTCAAACATGTCCTCGTCTGATCTGTCATCTCCTATGCACATCACCATGTCCGGTGGGTTTCCATTCTCTACCATTCTGTGTATCACCTTTTCTACGGCTAGGCCTTTGCTTACTCCCTGCATCACAAACAAAATTTAACATATTGGATTACAGAAGCACGAATATGAGGCCTTTTGCATTTGATAAGCACGAATTTGGTTCATAAGATGTTACCTGTGGTTTGACCTCTACGATGTGTTGGCCTCTCTTGACGACAACAGGCTCGTTTGCGAGTACGCTCTCTAGATGATCCAGAAGCTCCTTAGCTTGGCAGGAACCAAAGTCTGGATCTGCGTCTTGATGATGCCAAACCAAAGCACTCTCTTTGAACTCTATAGTGGAACCATCAGTTGCCTCCATGTATGATCTCATTACCGGTTCTACTATTGTCTTCCACTCAGCATCAGCTGACGAGTAACAAGTCTCCCATTCTTTCTTGCTACTCCACCTGAATCCATATATAAATTGCGTCTTAGTTTCTTGTTAGAAACCTCGAATTAGAGAAACCATTTATGTTAAAAGTTTGAGCATTTATACCTTATGAAGTATCCGTGTTCAGCCGCTATGCCAAGATTTTCACAAGGAGATAGCCAGTCACTCAGAGACTCCCACCCTCTTCCACTGACGATAAACACCGTGTTTTTAGGATCTCCACACAGAGACTTCAGAACAGAGAGGACTTCAGGAGTAGGGGTTTTAATAATGGAGCTATCAGGAACGAGAGTGCCGTCATAGTCCAAAAATATTGCCCTCCTCTCAGTATTTCTGTACGTCGAGACAATGTGCTCGATAGATAGCTTTCTAAAACTCGGAGACAGGGACAACACTCTGAAACTCAAGCCAAAACCAATACCCCAACAACGTTTATTATAATGATCCCGGCATGCCCTCTCAAGATCCTGCATAAAGCTCTTTGCCCAATAACCTACATCATGAGTACTAACATAATGATAGTGTTTCTCATGCCTTAATTGCTTCTCCGTCTCACCCATTTTAAGAGCTAAGTTAACCGCTTCTGCAACAGCATCTGCATCCCATGGGTTCACCCTGATCGCGCCACTCAAAGAAGGCGAGCAGCCGATAAACTCAGAGACCACAAGCATGCTTGTCCGCGGTGAATCATGGCTAATGCCCATGGCCTTATCCATACCTGGAGTTCCTTGCCTACAAATAATATATTTATAAGGAACTAAGTTCATACCGTCTCTTACTGCATTCACCAGACAGCAATCTGCCATTGCATAATAAGCAGTCTTCTCATAACGCGGAACAAGACGATCAATCAAGATCACCGGCTGATATCCAGGAGAACCATACCGCTCATTAATCCTTTTCGCGGTTACATACGTCTCCGTCTTTGCTTCTTCCACATCCTTACCAGAGGCCCGTGCTGGATTCACTATCTGAATCAAGACAACTTTTCCTCGCATATGCCAATACGTCTCAAAGAGATGTTCCATGGCTATAAGTTTGAGGCTTATACCTTTAAAGATGTCCATATCATCGATACCGAGAATCAACTTCTTCCCTTTAAACTGTTCTTGAATCTCTTTCATTTTCGCTGCAGTGGAAGGGAGATTCAAAACAGTTTCCAGCCTCCCCATATGGATACCAACAGGAAGAATCTTAATAAACACCGTTCGACCAAAGTAATCAAGCCCGATATGACCACGCTTAGATTCATAATCAAGACCAAGCATTCTACTGCAACATGACAAAAAATGCCGCGCATAATCAAACGTATGGAAACCAAGAAGATCACAATTCAACAAACCTCTCAAAAGATCATCCCGGACAGGTAAAGTGCGGTAGATTTCTGATGAAGGGAAAGGACTGTGAAGGAAAAACCCGAGCTTAATCCTATTAAACCGCTTCCTCAAGAATGTAGGAAGAACCATCAAATGATAATCTTGAATCCAAACATAATCTTCCTCAGGGTTAATAACTTCCATCACCCTATCTGAAAATATCTTGTTTGCGGATACATACGCTTGCCAAAGACGCCGGTCAAAACGATCACCATGATCAGGAAACATAGGAAGCATATAATGGAAAAGCGGCCACAAGTGATGTTTACAGAAACCAAGATAGAACTTTTCTTGCATCTCCTTTGGTATAAAAGTAGGAACACAATTGAAATCAACCAAAAGCTTTGAAGAAACTGCTTCTTGTTCACTCACACCAACATCAGCATTCAAAGAACCTATATAAACAAACTCAGTATCCGAAGCAAACCCATCACGGAGTTGCAAGAGGAGAGAATCTTCGTCCCAGGTGAAACACCATTGACCAGTTTCTGTTTCTTTCTTAGCTTGTAGTGGTAACATGTTAGACACTATTATAATCTTCCGGTCGTGTGAACCAGTGGAGGAATTAGCATCGGAGAAGCCATCACCGTCTAACTCAGAGACAATACCAGGAACAGTCATGACTCGAGGAAGAGATCTTTGAGTTTTAGGAAAATCCAAAATATCCCAAGATGCTAAGTCCAGAAAATTTGCACAAGATCTTGACACCATCAAGAAGCAAACACCTTTAAAGAAAAAAAATGATTCAAAAATTAGAAACAATATATTTTCATTTCCTAATACAAACAATGTCATTAAACAAAGATTATTCACTAAAATCTGGATCGATCCACTAAGCTAGTCACACCAAACTAACATATCAACACATCCAAAATCAAGATTCTTTGTTACATATATGATAATTTCATTTATAACCAACTTTTTTACTAAAATTTAAAAAAGTGAATTCAACAAGCAAAGTCAAATAACAAAATCAATCTCAAAAAAGAAATCAAACATACCTTATAATGATGATGAGATAATAATATCAAAGGAGAATAAGCTTGAGGAGTTGGAAAGAACAAGAAAAAAACAAAAAAAATGAAGGAAGAAGGAGAAGAAACGAGGACGAAGAAGAAGGAAACAATAATAATATACGGTGTGTTAAAGAAATGACGTTATTGCCCTTAATCCTTTTATCCAATATAGGGTTGGTAGATGACTAGATAATGTGGTGGACCAATTTCTTTTTCGGCTGAAAATAATAAATAATAATATCTTTAATCCAATCCGAGTTAATGCCGTTTTTAATTATTTTTTTTTAATTGAATTAGGCGATTATGAGATCTCATCAAACCTAAATGTCTAGGTCGTATATTAGGTACGGGTCCACGTTTTATAACTTTTCAAAATTAATTATTTTTGTTTGTTTTATCGTGGTCGAGTTTATCCAAAATGAAACCACGGCGAATTCAAATCCAAGTAATTTCCGTAACCCAAATAATTTCTTTTAATATTCAGGATATGACTTGATAACTTTTATAGGGTAAAACAATTTATGTTACTCTATATTCTGCTCAAAAGTTAACAATCAACAAATTTATTTTTCAGTTAAAAATAGCCAAAAAATATAAAATCGCACTCACTTTTAAGAATAAAAAAACATATACTCTATTTTTATTTATGTATATTTCCTTTTTTTCCCTCTCAGTTATTCTATTAATTTACCATCAATTGCGTATACCAAAATTAATCCAATATTAAAAACTTAACATGATATAGAACCCTGACCACATGTTGTTTTTATGTTTTTGAAATAGTAATTTCAATAAAATGTTATTAGAAAATATATTTTAGAATATATTATTTCGAGATTGACTATAATTTATTTATGGTTTATTTATTTTGATTATAGTTTATATTGCTTATAAAGTATTATAAAAGTATTTCAGATAAACCAAGTGGTAGTGGTATAGTGGTTCTCACTTGAGGAGGAGTAGCTATGTTGGTCCATGTCAGGGATCGATTCCCCTAAAGCGTGGAATTATCTAATCATTTCCATTTGGCCACCGGAGCATTCACATGGCTCTCCGGGATTAGTCGGATCTCATGACCCGTTGACCCGATAATTAGCTAGAGAATAAATATCCCCGCGACCTAACTCGGAGCTCATGGTGTCCGTTGAACCGGATCACCCGAATTATATAAAAAAAAAAAAGTATTTCAAATATATTTTAATTAGCTATATTGGGTATAAGTCGAATTTACACAAAATGGCGGTGCAGTTGCATTTTTCTCATTGTATATACAAATAAAAATTGTTGACAAGTCGTTTTATAGAGTAGACAGACATGGAGTAATCGAATATATAACCTCATGAAAGTGCAAATAACGTTCTATTAATTAATAACCGTAATACGTTGGCAAGACAAAGATAAAATAATTGTAATAGATATGTCAAAAACCCAAACTTCCACACACGATCTCTACGACTATATCTAAATATGACTATACTATATCCATATAAGATTAGATGATTTGATTCAATCCTCTTGCTTTAATATGAAGGAAGGATAAAATCATTAGACTTATCTTGGTGTTTCTAGAAAGTCTTAGAAAAAAAAAGACAAAAATGGAACAAACATCATCGGGAATGCAACATGCATGTACATGTTTAGAAATAGTAAAATTTATGATAGTTAAAGAAGAAGTCATTATAAAATTTGAAAACTTGACCAAACAAAGATAATTAAAACATGTAAGCACACACATTATCGTAAATGATATTTTATTGATATTAAAAAAAGGGCACCACGCGAGTGGGGGTGGCCTCTCAAAACTCCCAAGGGACAAAGCAGGATTTAGGTTGTCACTAAGTACTAACCACGTGTTAATTTACGAAATTACCCTCCATCGGTCTAGTGGTTAGAAAGAAAATAATGTTGACATTTAAGCCGTGTGTTATAATACTTTCACGTTGTTGTTTAGGAAGCCAACGAGGATTAGGTGATTGGATCCTAATCAGATAGACACTTTCTTTTGCATTTCCTTTTTTTTATTCTTCTTTAAACTTTTTAATCGAAACTTTGATAAAAAAAAAAAAATTCTCAACTAAGTTTCGTTAATACAAAAAAATTATAATAAAATCTCTCAACTAAGTTTCAAAAAAAAAAAAAACGCTGATTACTGAAGTTTTTAAAAGTTTAATTTTGAGTTGAATGGTTTAAAATAGACGGATTATTGGAAGTTTTTATTTCTTCTTTATTAAAAAAAGAAGAAGATATTTTGGTTTTTGGCTACCTTTTCTCTACCTCCACTCGAAATGGCGAAGCGCGTGGGTTGACACGTGTAAATCAGAGCTATAATTTCAGAATTTGTGTATCGATATCTCTTTTTTAACTTTTGTAAAAGGTAAGCACGTGGGGGATGAGTGGGGTCTACATGTATGGCTGCGGATAAGCGAATGATAAAGAGACACGTCATCAGGCACAGCCTTAGAGGTCTTGATGAATGTGGGACCCGGAATGACTATCTTGGTTCAGAATGTTTCCCTAATGGATAAGTGTTTGGGGTTGCTATTTTATCGTGATTGTTATACTATTTACGTCGGTTAAATTTAACCAATCAGATATCGACACGTATGACTTATGAGAGACCTTACATATGTAAACCAGGGACCTGCACGTTTGAGCCAGCATCTCTGTAAGACTGTAACCATTACGCTTTACCTATTCTTTTTTTTGTATTCTGAAGTGATTTACACAAAAAAATTACATGGTAACTTTTCAAATGTAGTGTCTTTGAAGTTCCCTATAAATAAATGTTATTATAGTAGTAACTAGGTTAAACGGATATTAAGGTATGTGAGACCAGTGCCGGTCTAATGATATAGATATCCTAAATGAAACTACATATTTCTTTTTTATGTTAGTTTCAACCTATTTCTAATTTACAAATTAAAATACACTAAATATTAAACAATCAAACTTTTTTTCAGAACACAACATATAAAGAAAATTGATTGTTGACATAATTTTTAATAATATATATTTAAAGTGATTTCATAGAAGCTAATAAAAAAGAAATTAATATCAATTAAAATAAAATAAATAACAAAAACAAAATATGAGTGAAAAGAGAAGAAGAAAATTTCTCATTGTTTAATTTTGGATTCGATGGCATATTTTTGAAAAAAAAAAAAAAGATTAGATAGCATATCTTCGATGTCCAATAAGTTACATAAATTTATATTTGTTTCAAAAGAAAATTTTGATGCCTTTTAATTTTTTTGGGCTGTAAGCGGGACTTATCTTAATATGCCTGGGCATTCGGGTATTCGGGTTGGGTCCAGGTTCGGGTCCTAACGAGTACAGGTTTCATCGGGTATACTAAAAACATACCCATATAAGTTTCTGTAAGACACATGTTCAAGTTCAAGTTCAAGTTCGGGTCTATGTTCGGATCCAAGTTCCAACTTATTAAACCTTTTACATATCCATTTCTTTCTAGATATATGTTTGAGTCTAGGTTTTGGATTGTATTTATACCCAAAATCTAAACAAAAACATGTAAAATGCATTTGGAACACAAACAAACCAATAAGACAACAATCATATAGTATGAACTAATTTAAGAATACAATTATCAATCGAAGTTTGTCAATGTATAAAACTATATCAATGTAACCAAAGCTGTGACGCCCGTGAACCATTTTTGATAAAATAGAGGGGCTGTCGATCGACACACGAGGTGTCTGTCGATCGACAGGGCTCTTAGGGGCTGTCGATCGACACACCTAGGATATGTCGATCGACAGGTGCCCGAATTGGTTGGTTTTCTGGTTCGATTTAAGTCGTTCAATTGGACCGGGCCGGTTTGGGGAAACCCTAGGGCTTCATATTTAAGGGTTTTTGGCCGCATTTGAGCGAACCAAAGTCCCAAAAACGCAGCAGACAGAGTTTGAGAGGAGTTCTCTGTTTCCTGTGAGTTTTTGAGAATTAGGGTTTCGTTTCTTGAGAGATTTGGAGTAGTTTCTTGTGGAGATTGTCGTGGATTCGTTTCTAGCCTCAATATCCAACAAATTCTATCCGAAAATCTAAGGTGAGTGCGTGACCATGGCTTCTGGGCCGGTGGATTCGTTAGGGTTGTTTGGTGGTAGGTTGAAATTGTTGATTGATCTTGTTTGTGTTGAATCTGTCTGTGAATTGCGTGTGGATTGTTTGGATTGTGTTTATTCGTGCAGGTTTGGTGTTAACGCAGAGGAGGAATCGATCCGAGAGGATAATGATAGATTTCCCATGAATCTGCCACGGCCTTCTGTCGATCGACAAGGTCACACGAGAGCTGTCGATCGACACCTAGAGGTTGTGTCGATCGACAGGTGATCGAGGAGCTGTCGATCGACACCTAGTGGTTATGTCGATTGATATGCTCAGATTTACCCTGAGCTACTCTCTCAAATTAAGAGATCAATTGTAGTAGGGGTCGAATCACTGGGAGTCAAATCAAACGATAGGAATATTGACTTCAAATTCGGCTAAGTAAAATAATATAAAATAAAGACAAAAGCAAATCGAAACAGAGAAAGATTGTTGATTTAAAATTCAATTAAACAAAGTGCTAGGCTTTTGGGTAATTCTCAGGATGAATTAGAATTGCAGGTTTAAACAAAATCAGGATTTAATTAAGAACCGTTCTAGAACTTGGAACACTAATGTATAATTAACCAACTGTCGTTGCGAAAACTAACTATGTCTAAACCCTAGAAAACCAATTTTCTTTGCGAATTCAATCAATTTAAACAAGCATTAAATTCAAGTCCAATTTGTTCACAAAATCCCTAAACCAAATTTCTTTGCGAATAAGTAATTTTGCTCACCTAAGATCTAGTTCTGGCTAATCAATTACACTTTCGTGTCAATCTATCAACCTAGGATATCCAAATTCAGGGTCGCGAATCCTAAACCAGAGTTAAAGCAATCTAGGTGAAGAACCTAACAGATAATCCTAACAAGTGAGTTTACCCTAACAATTCATCATCATTCCATTCGAACTACCCTAAACCTAACAAGCAAACTACTCAGACATGGCAGCAAAGCAAATCATAGCTGAATAATACTGCATAAAGAAAGAGTAAAAGAAGAATTACAATAGGGTTCGAAGAATCTCAAAGTAAAAAGTAAACTTGTCTCCCTAAAAACCCTAAAAATCTCTCTCTAAACTTTGTGTTATGTAAAATCTAAGTTCTGATCTAAAAACCTAAAATAAACTATTTATAAAGGTAGAACTCGTGGTGGGCTTTTATGACGGTTTATTGGTAACTTCTGGCCCGAAAAGGAACAATTTTCCTTCTTTAGGTCGGTCTCTGCGAGCACCTGTCGATCGATCGTCCTTGTGTCTGTCGATCGACAGGCTGTAGTGTAGTTGTCGATCGATCGTCCTTCTTTGGGCTGTCGATCGACAGGCTGCTTCATATCAGCTTCTTTTCTTGCAAAATCCGGCGCCAACCTTGTTTACGTTCCAAAATGCACCGTATTTACCATATAAGCTCCTCACGTGCAATAACCTGTTAAGACACTAAAAAGACTCGAAATACAATGAAAAGACTCGACAAAAGGACTTATATCATGGTCGAAAACCGGTAAAAACCATGATATATCAACTCCCCCAGACTTAGCTTTTGCTTGCCCTCAAGCAAACTAGAGACTAAAACTGAAGTTGAGGTTTGAAAATCGCGAGAACTTACTTATCTTTGGGAACATTGCTTTCGCTTTCTTGACTCTTTCGCTGCATGTAAACAAAATACCTTTGGCGGTCACGAATCTCAACCATCATAGGTTGGGCCTCAAATCTTAACCTGCAAACCCATCAGTTTCACATCCTCCTAACTGTCGCACACTTAATTGAAGTGATGATGGAATTCTCTCCAATGATATCAACCAAGTAAAAGGCTAGGTGTGATGTTAAAGGCCTTTGTGTTTAAGTGGAGCTAAAGAGTGTTTAGGGTTACCGGATTTTATTTGGTGGATGCAGACATTATGCATAATCACAAGAGAGAGTCAGATCCAGTTGATGCCCACAGTTTCTCATTCACATTGCACTCCCTCCTCCAGAACGTTATCAGGAACCAAACACCTCCATATCATAACATGTTCCACTTTCCACATCCAACCTTCTCATTCCTTGGGATTTTCTTTTGAAGCTAGAGACTTATTAAAATGATCATTTCCCTTTCCCTAACTTATTTTTCGAAATAAAAGATTTTTTTTTTTTTTTTTTTTTTTTTTCAAGACTCTAAGGGGGGAAATGATCGTACAAAAGTGTTAGTCTCGAAAATTACCATTGTTGTGTATTAAGTCCCAAGGAACGCTTAACATTGCTGCTCTTTATCAAGTACTCCAACCAAATCCTCATCTTGCGCAATTTTTGTGAAGGAAAAACTGCGTCGGACCTCTTTCTCTCCGGAGTTTATACACATGCCTGCACATAAAACTAAGGAAAAGAGACTGCATGAGGTTTCAACAAAAGGTTAAGGTTAGGGGTTGGGTACCAACTAAAAATGAGCTGGCCATTCAGGATCAACAAAGAGTGGTAAAGAGAATAAGGAGTCCTGAATGTTTTACTGTCGTGATATCATCAAAGAGAATATAGCGAAATGGAGATCAAGTGTGCTAGTCTGGAGTTTGATCTACTTCGTTCTGCAAATTGCGATAAGAGGGGAACCTGCACTATCATCTGGTTTCGAATACGTTCCATCCAAAGGCTTCATCGCAACAGCTAAAAGTTTCAAAAACTAAGCTTTATTCCTAAGAAAGATCATTATTCCCTACATTTTGACTCCATAAAAACAAATTTTTGACTCCAAAATAGAAAACAATGTTAGTAACTACCTCCCCCAGACTTAAACAACACTGTCCCCAGTGTTATTAAATCTGAGATTGGTGAAAAGAAAAAGAAAAAGTCAGAAAATTTGTGAAAAGAATGAAATTCGGACCTGTTCTGCTGGCCTGTCGATCGATCACCATAAGGTGTGTCGATCGACAGGGCTTCATGGGGCTGTCGATTGACAACCAACAGGTGTGTCGATCGACAGATTCGTCGAAAATCTGAAATCTTGGCTCTGACGACTGATGTTGTTGGAGAAATCAAAAGAAAAGAGGTGGGTTGCCTCCCACCAAGCGCTTGTTTTCAGTCATTAGCTTGACTGCGGATGATGTTCAGGCTGGAGGTGGATCTCTGAAGTGCACTCCCCCAGACTTGCAAGGAACAATACCAGGAAAGAGCTTCATAGTATTGTCCAACATCTCTTGGACAACTACCTCTCCCTTGTCCCTCAACTCCAAAGAAATGACGATTCTGAACTTGGAGAATTCTTTAGGGGTCTTTCTGCGCTTCACCTTGGGGAACTCTTCGCACTTGGAGCTTGCTGGAATGTTGATGGCATGACGTGGAGTGGGAGGAGCCAACTTGAGAATGTTTTGAACCTTCTTCGTCTCATCTTCAAAACCCAGCGTATCTCCAACATTAACACTCATACATGAAGCTGATGTTACAACGACTGAAGGATAGAAAACATCCTTGTTGATGTTCGCGAAGGAGATCCGCTTGTTAGGAAAATCCACCATTGCTCCCACTGTTGCAAGGAACTGTGCACCAAGAACCAATGGTTTACAGATATCATCCTTTCTCTCAATGATGTAGAAGTCCGTAGGAACAAGACAATCTCCTATTTGAATTGACACGTCAGGAATGAAGCCTTTAGAAATTGTAAATGATCTATCTATGAGCTCGATATAAGTCCTTGAAGGTTGTAACTCCAAAATTCCTAGCTTCTTTGCAACAGCCTCACACATAACATTCACATTGGCTCCTGTGTCGCATAGAGAATCCTTCAATTCTACACCATTGATCGAACACGGAATCACAAACATCCCCGGATTCAACAACTTTGGCAGCTTCCTCAATGGTGTTGGAGCTTGTTCCCCTTTCTTCTGATGTGCTCTTTCACTGCCTTGGTTGATGCATGAAGGGTATAGTACCTTGGATACGGAATCTTGGGCTTGTAGACACGTTCAATGGCGGTTTCAGACTGACATTCGAAAATCTCTGCACTTTTCGGGGCTGTCGATCGACACTCATCAGGTGTGTCGATCGACAGGGCTGCTGAAATCGAGTTCGTACAGAAATTTCTTGTAGCTGTCGATCGACAACCACTGGGTATGTCGATCGACAGGGCCTCTGCGAACTTAGAATTTAGGTTTTCTTCATGAACCGCTGTTCGATCACACTTCCCAATAGTTGGAATCACTTGTGCTTCACTCTTCAACGTGATAGAATTGGAGAAGTGTTTTGGATGCATGTCCGTTTTCCCTAGAAGACAACCTTCTTGTCTCCTTACATTTTCAGCAGTCTGAGCAACCTGAGTATCAAGCTTCTTCAAGTGAATGTTGATGGCTTCTATTTTTCCATTGAGATTAGTGTATAGCCCGTCAATCTTCCCATTGATACTTGCTGTTAGGTTTTGTTGCCCCTCAAGAAGCTGTTCGAACATACTCTTCAAGTCACTTTCTGAAGATTTAGCAGGAATCGGTTCCGAGTGGTCGGGGCTGTTACGTCTGTGGTAGTCTAGACCACAAGAAGGCGAGTTGCCCGAAGCAGAGTGAGGTTCGAGCGGCTCGAACTTACTATCAGTGTGGAGAGTCGGGGCACATCAGGCCGAACTGTCCGAAGTTGCAGCTGTTGGCAGTGGTGGTGGTCCAGCCAGTAGCTCAGTATGGGCCGGTGCAGCCTTTGGACCAGATCGCGGCGATGGAGCGTCCGCCGGCTATTGCAGCGCCGGGAGAGCCGAGCTCGAGGCCGATCACATGTAACTTTCTAATTCAGACTTTGTAAATTCAGTAGTGTAGAATTTCTTGGTGCTTGTTTTAGAGTTTTGCCTGTGATAGAAAGTTAGGTTGCTTAGCACTTGGGAATTGTGTAGGGACCTTGTTTGTAGGTGGGTGTGAATCCCACGTTGTTTGATTCTGGAGCATCGAATTGCTTCATTACTCCGGACCATGCCGAGAGAAGTGGTATCCGGAGTGACGCTGGTGAGCGGACTGGACCGGTTATGGTTGTTGGAGGAGAATTTCTAGCTACGCATGGCCGAGCGAAGGAGTTGGATATTCTGGTAGCGGGGTAGTTGATGCCCGCTGACTTGGTGATTAGTCCGGTGGAGCTGTACGATGTTATCCTGTGTATGGATTGGTTGAATCGGTACAGAGTCCATCTGGATTGTCACCGGGGTCGAGTGGTATTTGAACGTGAAGGTGGTAGGTTGGTTTATCGAGGAGTAAGACTGACTTCAGGTAGTCTCGTGATCTCCCTTGTTCAAGCAGAGACGATGATTCAGAGGGGTTGTGAGGCTTACTTGGCCACGATTGTAATGCCGGAAGCTGTTGGTGTGGTTGTTGTGAGAGATATTCGGGTCGCTCGGGATTTCGAGGATGTCTTTCAGTCGCTGCAGGGATTACCACCATCTCGGTCGGATCCTTTCACGATTGAGTTAGAACCCGGAACGACGCCGTTGTCTAAGGCGCCCTATCGAATGGCTCCAGCAGAGTTGGCTGAATTGAAGAAGCAGTTGGAGGACTTATTGGAGAAGGGGTTTATTAGACCAAGTACTTCACCGTGGGGAGCACCGGTGTTGTTCGTGAAGAAGAAAGATGGTAGTTTCCGTTTGTGCATCGATTATCGAAGTCTTAACCGAGTCACTGTGAAGAACAAGTATCCTCTTCCGAGAATTGATGAGTTGTTAGATCAGTTGAGAGGGGCTACTTGGTTCTCTAAGATTGACTTGGCATCCGGGTACCACCAGATTCCGATCGACGAAGTAGATGTTCGGAAGACGGCTTTCAAGACTCGGTATGGGCATTTTGAGTTTGTAGTAATGCCATTCGGGTTGACGAATGCACCGGCGGCTTTTATGAGGTTGATGAACGGAGTTTTTCAGGAGTATCTGGATGAGTTCGTAATCATTTTCATCGAAGATATTCTGGTATATTTGAAGAGTCTAGAGGAACATGAGGTTCATTTGAGGAGAGTTCTGGAGAAGTTGCGGGAACAGAAGCTGTTTGCGAAGTTGAGTAAGTGCAGTTTCTGGCAGAGAGAGATGGGATTTTTGGGTCACATCATTTCTGCAGAAGGAGTTTCTGTGGATCCGGCAAAGATTCAGTCTATCCGAGAGTGGCCTAGACCAAGGAATGCAACTGAGATCCGGAGTTTTCTTGGGTTGGCAGACTATTATCGGAGATTCGTCAAAGGTTTTGCGAGTATGGCTCAGTCCATGACGAAGCTGACAGGCAAAGATGTTCCTTTTGTGTGGTCGGCGGATTGTGAGTTGAGTTTCGCGAAACTGAAGACGATGTTGACTAGTACACCAGTATTGGCGTTGCCTGAACCGGGTGAGCCTTATGTGGTGTACACAGATGCTTCGGGAGTTGGCTTGGGTTGTGTGCTGATGCAGCAGGGTAAGGTGATTGCTTATGCTTCAAGGAAGTTGAGGAAGCATGAGGGCAATTATCCTGTTCATGGCTTAGAGTTGGCTGCGGTGATCCTCACGTTAAAAATCTGGAGGTCTTACATGTATGGTGGCAGAGTTCAGGTGTTCACCGATCATCATAATCTGAAGTACATTTTCACTCAGCAGAATTTAAATGTACGACAGAGGCGATGGTCAGAGTTGTTGGCTGATTACGACTTGGACATTGTTTACCATCCGGGTAAGGCTAACACTGTAGCTGACGCTCCTAGTCGAAGGAGGTACGATTCATCTCAGGAGCGGGATGTGGAGAATCTGGTGAGTGTGCTTAGTACGTTGAGGTTGTGTGTTACTTCAGAGGAACCGTTGGGGTTAGCGGCGGCGGATCAGGCGGATCTATTGAGTAGGATCCGAGTAGCTCAGGAGCAGGATCCGGTGTAATTAGATCTCTCCAAGGCTACTGGTTCCGAATATCAGGTTTCTGCTAATGGGACTATCTTAGTGCATGGACGAGTATGTGTTCCTAAGGATGAGGACCTGAGGCAGGAAATTCTGAGAGAAGCTCATGCGAGTAAGTTTTCGATTCATCCGGGAGCGACTAAGATGTATCGGGATCTGAAACGGTATTATCATTGGGTCGGGATGAAGAGAGATGTGGTAGATTGGGTTGCAGCTTGCAATGTGTGTCAGTTAGTGAAGGCTGAGCACCAAGTTCCTAGTGGCTTATTGCAGAGTCTACCCATTCCGGAGTGGAAGTGGGACATGATTACCATGGATTTCGTAGTAGGGTTGCCGGTTTCTCGGACCTATGACGCGATATGGGTGATTGTGGATCAACTGACTAAGTCCGCACATTTTCTGGCCATAAAGAAGACGGATGGAGCTGAGGTCTTGGCTAAGAAGTATGTGAAGGAGATTGTGAGGTTGCATGGAGTGTCAGCAAGTATTGTGTCGGATAGAGATCTGAGGTTTGCTTCAGTGTTCTGGAGAGCGTTTCAGGCTGAGATGGGCACTAAGGTGCACATGAGTACAGCTAATCATCCGCAGACGGATGGGCAGTCCGAAAGGACGATTCAGACACTGGAAGATCTGTTGAGGATGTGCGTGCTAGATTGGGGTGGTCATTGGGCGGATCACTTGAGTTTAGTGGAGTTCGCATATAACAACAATTTTCAGGCGAGTATCGGAATGGCTCCTTTCGAGGCGTTGTATGGGAGGCCATGTCGTACTCCGCTATGTTTTACCCAAGTGGGGGAGAGGAGCATCTTTGGGGCTGATTTTGTTCAGGAGACGACGGAGAAGATCCGTGTTGTGAAGCTGAACATGAAAGAAGCTCAGGATCGGCAGAAGAGTTATGCCGATAGGAGAAGGAAAGAGTTGGAGTTTGCAGTCGGAGATCGAGTGTATCTCAAGATGGCTATGATGCGGGGTCTGAACAGGTCCATATCCGAGGATAAGCTGAGTACGAGGTACATGGGTCCGTTCCGGGTTGTGGAGCGTGTGGGACCAGTTGCTTATCGGTTGGAGCTGCCTCCGATTATGGAGAAATTCCATGATGTGTTTCACGTTTCGAAACTCAGGAGATGCTTGCATGCTTCTGAGGAGGTAGCAGTGACGATTCCTGCAGATCTTCAGCCAAATCTGACTGTTGGGATGAGGCCGGTTAGGATTCTTGAGAGAAGTATCAAGGTTCTGCGCCGGAAGAGGGTGCCGTTGTTGAGAGTCTTATGGGACTGCGACGGTATTCAGGAGGAGACTTGGGAACCAGAGGCAAAGATGAAAATGAAGTTCAAGAAGTGGTTCGAGAAGCAAGCTGAAAAGTGAATTCGTTTTTCTTTGTGGTTTCCAGTTTCAGTTTTTGTGTTGTGATCACCGTGTGTGGTGAGGTTTTTGGTTGTGGATTTTTGTATTTTCATTAAGTTGTAATGATTATGACATTTTTCCAGTGGAATAAGAAAGTGTTTTTCTTATGTTTTGACTTGAGAGTCATGTGGTTGTGGTTAGAAAACCCCGAAATGGAAGTTTTATTACGGAATAGAATTTACCAGTTTCGAAGGGGACTCTAACGGTTTGGATGTGTATGGGTGAGAGAGTCTCGGAATAGAAGTTTTACGGTGGTTAGAACTGTCTAGTTCCGGGTAGACTCTGAAGGGACATCCGGGGTGATGGATGGTCTGGGTGATATGTGATTATCACGATTGTGATGGTATTCCGGGAGGGGAATATCATGTGAGACCTTAGGAGGTAGTTCCGGTCAGAGGTGCATTATAGACGTTAGGAATTGATTGCATAACTCAGAGATAGACATCGGTTCTTTCTTGGAGATTAGTCTCCGGCAGATCTTGAGAGATGCGTCTCTCCGGGGGACAGTGGGTTCCTCGCATACCGATCGTTCGTCAGGACTGCGAGGACTGAGAGCGTGAGGGTATGGGGATAGTTTGGGAGGTTGCGACCTCTGGCAGATCTCTGCATACCGAGAGCTTGATAGACTGTGTGTCTTGATGGATTGAGGTGTGGAGATGATTGAGTATCGAACACCGTCAGGACTGCGCGGACTGAGGTGGGTTGATACTAGACACCTAGAGTTAAGGGGTGACGATCCCGAAAGCTAGATGGTGGCTATGAGTTATGAGCTATGGGCAATCAATGTCTGAGACGGGTCTATGTGCATAGGACGGATGTGAACCTCGAGAGGGTCTGGGAGATGTAGTCTCCGGTGTTGCTGGCGGGTTAGGCCAGGGTAGATTGGTGGGTAGTGTTAGAGGATTCGAGGACGAATCCAGTTTTAGTGGGGGAGAATTGTGATGCCCGTGAACCATTTTTGATAAAATAGAGGGGCTGTCGATCGACACACGAAGTGTCTGTCGATCGACAGGGCTCTTAGGGGCTGTCGATCGACACACCTAGGGTATGTCGATCGACAGGTGCCCGAATTGGTTAGTTTTCTGGTTCGATTTAAGTCGTTCAATTGGACCAGGCCGGTTTGGGGAAACCCTAGGGCTTCGTATTTAAGGGTTTTTGGCCGCATTTGAGCGAACCAAAGTCCCAAAAACGCAGCAGACAGAGTTTGAGAGGAGTTCTCTGTTTCCTGTGAGTTTTTGAGAATTAGGGTTTCGTTTCTTGAGAGATTTGGAGTAGTTTCTTGTGGAGATTGTCGTGGATTCGTTTCTAGCCTCAATATCCAACAAATTCTATCCGAAAATCTAAGGTGAGTGTGTGACCATGGCTTCTGGGCCGGTGGATTCGTTAGGGTTGTTTGGTGGTAGGTTGAAATTGTTGATTGATCTTCTTTGTGTTGAATCTGTCTGTGAATTGCGTGTGGATTGTTTGGATTGTGTTTATTCGTGCAGGTTTCGTGTTAACGCAGAGGAGGAATCGATCCGAGAGGATAATGATCGATTTCCCATGAATCTGCCACGACCTTCTGTCGATCGACATGGTCACACGAGAGCTGTCGATTGACACCTAGAGGTTGTGTCGATCGACAGGTGATCGAGGAGCTGTCGATCGACACCTAGTGGTTGTGTCGATCGACAGGGTCCTGTGGAGATGTCGATCGACAGGCACCGTGGGTGTGTCGATCGACAGGCACCGTGGGTGTGTCGATCGACAGGTGTGCACAGGGGTGTCGATCGACACCTAGTGGTAGTGTCGATCGACAGGCCGCCTGTTGGGCTGTGGTTGAGCCGTGTTGTTGTGTTTGTGTGATTGTTTGATGCGTGTTTGCCTGAGCGGATCCATCGCGTCTGAGTGCGCAGTCGTAGATGGGAGGACCGTCTCACTGGGTATTTATGATAATACTCACGCATCTCTTTTTTCCATGTGATGCAGGTAAAGGCAAATTGTGATCGTGGAATCATGGCAACGAAGAGGGAGATGATCTAGGGTCTCGGTTTCGTGCTGTGTGTTGTTGTTATTTCCTTTCTGTTTTAGAACCTGGTTAGGTTGCTGATTTAGTGAATTGGAATTGGTGTTGAACTCGTTTAGTATTTTAATGGAATGAATTGTTTGCTTTATTATTGTGTTATCCGCTGGTTGCTTGTGTTGTTGCTTGGTTGTTGAGGATATCATTTATGGGAATGCTAGTCCGAGACCAAGGGTTTATTGTAAAAAAAAAAAAAAACGGGTCGGGTCGTTTCAAAAGCAATTAGACAAACGAATAAGAGTTAATGACGAATCACGAATCGAAACAGATAATTTAGACAGACGAACAACGGAACAAGAATCAATGACGAAGCACGAATCAATCGAAACAAGATTAGAAAGAGAATGATGATGACTGTAGATCAAACTCAAGATGCCTCTGATAAAAGAGATGAGTGTGGTCGAGCTCGAGAAGGATTTGCAAAAATCGAGCTTAAAATTTTAGGGATTACATTCGTTTGAGGAATCGATGTTTTGGTGTTGGTATTGGAAAGTCGAACCTGTAACAACAAATAAAAGTAAAACATTTAACTCACTTGTAAATGTTCTTTTTATCAGTATTATGACAATATTATAATTTTTTTATAGAAAACAATATCAATAAATCCGTTTTATCATAATCTTTGGTAGATTTGACCTACTAGGCTTAGGCATACAAGTTCAAGTTCGGGTACAGATTCGGGTCCAAACGGGTACAGGTTCTATCGGGTCTACTAAAAACATACCCATACACTTTCCTTTAAAGTTTTGGATCGGGTCCAGATTCGGGTCTTACAGGTTCAGATCCAGGTTCGGGTACACATGTTCAAGTTATTTTGCCCAAACCTATACCCGCCATAAGTAAGACAAAAGTTTAGGAACTACAAGAAGTTTACTAATGCCAATCTCTTAACCAATATAAATTTACGAAAAGCACTAATTGTTTTTTTTTTTTTGCTAAAATTTGGTGAAAAAGCACTAATTGTTACAAATGAAAATGTTTCAAAGCATCTCCAACAAAGGATTCTTAATGTTTTTTTTTTAAAACAAAAAGGTTCTTACCGGGATTCTCACACTAAAAAAAAAAAACTACAAAAGAAAGAGAAGTGATTCTCAAATAAAAAACTTGCAGAAACTCATGAGAACCAAAACACACATATCATTTAGTGGTTTACTATTTTAAAAATAATTAGATTTAATTATGATCAAGTCATAAATAACCAATGTCAAAGAATTGTGATTAAGTCATGGAAAATGCGATCAAGTCGGGCTGACACTACGATAAGGGAATTTTTTTATGTGTAACTCGAATAAGACGGTGAATTAAGGTTTACCATGAGTAGAAGTACTTTGAAAAATATGATTAAAAGTTAAGTGTTCTCGCCAAATATTATTCAATAACTAAGAAGCTGCTAAAAAGTGGAAACCACTACATTTGGCAAATTAGAAAAAATAAATCAAGTCTAGTAAAATAATGAGGGAATAGATTAAAACTCGGAGATGAGTAAAAAATTTGAAGGTGACTTACAACTGGGAGATGAGTTAAAATAACTTAGGAATATGGAAACCAATAAATGGATTGGTTTAGGAAGATCACGACCAACAAGTTGAGGGTATGCAATTACGTAGAGAAATGTACTAAGAAATAAAATAGAATCCAAAATAAAGTATAGACAGATTCCTACAAACACACATAAGGAAGAAAATACAAAATTTTAACAACCACCAAATTTGAAGAAGAATTTTTAAGTAGGGAAGACTTGAAACGTCTCCATCCAAAAAACGTTACACAAGATCAATTTTTTTGAGGGAATAAATATATGACTTGGTTCATATCAAAGAAAATATGAACGAGTTAAGATAAAGGGAAGGATCAGGAAGGCTGGGTCAAGGCCACAAAAAATATGACACCAAAGATTAAGTTGGACCAGCTAGATGAACCAGCCGTAAAAACAACCGGCTAGAATTTTGTTGTTGTTGTCATAATCCGTTGTTCAATTATGCAGTAATTTAGGAAGTCCCAGCTAAGATATTAGGCTAGTTAACTGAATTAACATATAATACTAATTAATGACATGCATAATCTCTAAAGTCAAGCTTTCCGATAATGTCTCCAAAGTACGATCTTACTTAATAGGTTGAAAACGATAATGTTTGATTTTATGAATAGAGAACTTAATGGTTTCGAAACACAATCTCTGCGAGAAGACATAAAAAGCATTTTGGAGACTTAATGGTTCTTTGGCTCTGTTAATTTTTGGAGTTGTAGTTTCTTACTAAGTATTGTAATTTTGTTATTATCTTTTTTTGCCAAGATTACTCTATAGTTAGGTGATGCTCTTTGTAATACCTCAAAACTTCATTTTCAATAATGATATTAACATTCTTAGAAGAAAAAAAATGAATAGAGAACTTATACATCTACTTACCACTGATGTCTTGATTTTGGTGGAATACTTGTGAAGATAAGATTAAAACTTACAAATTGTAAGAGCATGAGAAGGGTTTGGTTTTCAGAAATTTAGTTAGCTTTAAATCAAGGTTTTCTGGCAAATTGTATGAACCGAACTTTTTGGTATCACAAATATATAGAAGAAATATTTGCAAAGTAAGATTTTTGGATACATGACAACGATCTAAAACTTATAAAATAATGAAAATCTAGAATTTTCTTACTTTTTAAGAAATTTTTCTAAAATTGTTCATTATATATTTTGTAACAGTTGTTTGTAAAGATTGATTAAAAATAAATTTTGTGAAATATGATAGACTTTTTTTGTGTGAAATTTTCTCATAAACCGTTTTGCTTTGGTTAAACATGGTTCGGAAAATATTTCTCTTTTCCTCTCCCAAGTCTAAAAACCCTAACACATCTCGCTTCCTGGTAAGACCTCGATTCTCATCTACTCTGCTTCTTACTTGCTGCAACTCTTGTCGATTTCCATACTTCTTCTTCACGAAAATTTCAATTATCTGTGTTTTTTTTTCTCGTTTCTTCAGATTTCGCAAGATGACGAGGGTTTATGTCGGAAATCTGGACCCGCGAGTCTCCGAAAGAGAACTCGAAGATGAATTCAGGAACTTCGGTGTTCTTCGCAAGTAATTTTGATCTCTAAGCTTTTTAATCTTTTGTTTATCGACTTGACTTTTCCTGCAAATTTTGACTCGTATGAGAAAAATCGCAGTGTCTGGGTTGCTCGTAGACCTCCAGGCTACGCTTTTCTTGAATTCGATGACGAGAGAGATGCTTTAGATGCAATTAGGGCACTCGATGGTCAGTGATACTCGATTTCGATATTGTTCACATTCTTTGTTTGATTATACGAACTGATGCATGTTCTTCAGGGAAGAATGGGTGGCGTGTGGAGCTTTCTCATAAAGATAAGGGAGCTCGTGGAGGCGGTGGTGATCGTCGCAGCAGTATTGCTGATTCCAAGTGTTATGAGTGTGGTGAACTTGGACATTTTGCTCGGGAGTGTCGCCGAGGTCGGGGATATGAGAGGCGTAGAAGCCCTAGTCCTCGACGTCGTAGGAGTCCAAGCTATGGCTATGCAAGAAGGTTAGTCTAGGCTAAAACTTTCTTAAGTCTTTCATGTGTCCAATCGTTCTTGTTGAGCTATAGGAAAGTTATAGTACTGTTTGTATCTTTTGTCGAAATTTCTCGTTCTTTTTAAGTACAGTGAATTGTTACAAGGGAATATGTTGATGATGATATAAGCACTTTTGACATAGAATCTTTGTTACTGGGAATTTATCTTGTTCAGGAGTATCAGTCCTCGTGGAAGAAGATCTCCACCAAGGCGTCGCAGTGTAACACCACCTCGTCGTGGCAGAAGCTACAGCAGATCCCCGCCGTATCGTGGTTCTCGCCGTCGAGACTCGCCTTATGGCAGACGTTCACCATATGCCAATGGGTAAGTTTAACAGTTTCCTCAATATGCTTGATATCTACAAGATTCTCAACTTGCACACTGTTTCTCTAAATCTGAATAACATTTAGAATCAAGTCTCTATAACAATAGCTCCACCTCTGCTGCATTCAGTCTTAACTTCACCTGTAACACAACAATTTTGTTGATTTACCTTTTAATGGTTGGTGGCTCATATTCTTTGTGCTCTTTGCAGGGTGTGAAACTGGAGCCTGACGAAATAAAGGTGCTTTGTGTGGCGCGCCCTTTTAGGATATATCTGCTATGCTATTAGTAGGATTGGTTTGTTGAGCATGGATATGTTGTGGTGTAGTGACGTCTTATTAGAAACTTTGGATTTGGAATTCTCCTTCAAGCTGTTCTCCAACGGCTGTTAGTTCTCGTTAACCTGGACTTCTGTAGACCGCGTTGGCTTGCTGTCTTCAGCATGCTTGAACCCTGAGGTCGTTTTTCATACTTTCTTTGACTCTAGTATTACTTATACTATTCATATAAGCTTTTGGTGTGTCTTGTTGATTGCGCTTTCCTTATATCTCATCCTTGTGACGTATCTAAAAGGTTCAACTGTTTTCACTCTTTTTTGCCTTGTGAGGTATGATTTATCGGGTAAGATACTGGGATCTCTTGGCAGCTGCGCTGCATCTTACTCTCCCCACAACTTAGCTTTGTCATCAATCTGCATCATCACTCGACCACCATCAGCTAGATTTGCTTGTTCTTGCATTGTGTGACTTTTACATTGCCCTGCTTTTTACTCATCACTTTTACTTCAGTCTGCAACCAAGCTTCTCATGAGAATGACGAAGCTGTTTCTTCACCCGGTCCCTTCCCCTACTCGCTCACCATTGGGTCTACCCTTCACTTGGTTTCTTTGCTCACTTTTTGTCATCTTTGTCACACATACTTACACCCTTTCGTGGATGTTTCTTTTTGTATTTCGTGTGAAAGGTGTTAGCTGAGTCTTTTGTGATCATGATTTGGTTTTCCACTCACGCTTTTCCTCCTTCATACATATACTTATGAATCGTAACTTTCTTATTCTTCCATGATTTCCTTCATGTGGATGCTTTTCTCATTGATTCCCTTCATGTGGATGCTTTTCTTACTTTAGGTTTGAGTCAATTCTGTTAAATAGGCTGACCAAGGTTTGGCTCACTTATACCTTTACATAAAAATGAAGTGAAGCCTTTCTGTAATCAAATATCTTGGTATACTGGACTTTTGGACCAAGTCCTAAATCAACGTCAACGTTGAAGTCAATCATCATTGATGAACTACCATTTATGGAAGGCCGAATGCATAAATGCCATACATAAAAATCTGCAATCTTCTTCTTTGGTGAGAGTGAACACCACATGAAGATGAAGATCGAGGAGAACCTAGTGTTTATCATGTTCAAACGAGCTTCGAAGGTACTATGCGGTAACATCAACCTCGCTCTCTTCCTCTTTCTTTGCTCTCTGCCTCTCTTTTGTTTCTTGATCTTCTTCGAGCTCTCTCTCCAGACTACAGTCTCACTCATTTCTCAGTACCTCTCTCGACAACTATATTTTCGGGGTCACTACTACTACTACGTTCAAGATCATGCCTTGTCGGAGAAGCTGATTCCTCTGCTTAGCCAGACATTTCTACTCTACTTGCTCCCTTACAGCCTGCTTGACCTTGTCACCACCACCACGATTGTCTCCGTATCTTCGATTGTTTATACGTCTGAAGAGGAACCATTAGGCTTTGGTCAATTGGTTCGGAGAACCGTGGAGATATGTCAGAAGAGACTTGGAGGTTGTCTGATCACCTCTTTCTATGTCCTCCTCTTGTCAACCTTTGTTTTCTTCGGCTTCTTCTTTGCAGCAACGAACTATTTCTACATCATTTCTCTGATCGGAGTAGGCGACTACTCATACTACCATTACATCAGCTTTGACGAAGATGGGAACAGCTACTATTACACAAGCAGCAGCTTCCACGATCCAACAAGGATGTTGCTCGACGCTGTGACGGCTCTGTTTCACGGCGCTATCTTTGTAGTTTTGTTGGTGAAGTTTAGCAAATGGAGTGCAGGATGGAACATGGGTTTGGTTATTTCGGCGTTAGAAGAAGAAGAAGAAGACGGCCAAGGCATCTATGGAACCGATGCTTTGGCTCTGTCTTCTTACTATGGAAGAGGACACGAGAAGCATGGTCAATGGGTGATGCTAGTGTTCTTGGTCTTCGCTCTTGCGATGAGGATACCGTGTTTATGCTTCAAATGCAGTGAGAGTTCGAGTGGAAATGGAGCCTTGTACACTAGTTTCTATGTGGGTTTGCTTTGTGTTGGGAATATGATCAAATGGGTGGCTTGTGTAGTGTTTTACCATGATTGTAAAACGAGGGTTTTGGAGAAGAAGGGTGATGTAGAAATTGGATCAAAAGCATAGAGAAATTGTTTGAGATAAAAAACAATTTATCTACTTTTGGTGAGATCGTATGTAGCTTCCTCATAGTCAAATTTGGCATCTTTGTCACATGTTTAAGCCATCCCTATACCACACAACTTTTAATAAAGTATTTTTCTTCTCATTTCCATCTAATTTGTGGACCAAATCAGAATAGACGAAGTCAACGTCAATGAAGGACTAATCAGTACTTAAACATTCTACTACTACTAACACATCACAAAGTGCAGATCTGAGACTGAAAGAGAGAACCAAAACAATGGAGGTGAAGATGGAGGATAAGCTAAGTAACATGGAACTACTAAAACGAGCAGCGAAGCTACTCGTGGGCAACATCAATCTCTTACTCTTACTTTTCCTCTGCTCTCTCCCACTGTTTTGTTTCTTGATCTTCTTTGAGCTCTCCCTCCAAACAACTATCTCTGCCACTTGTCAATTCCTCTACAAGCAACTCAGTTTTGGTAAGGACTTGTCGGAGAATGATCCGATGCTCGGCTTCGGAATCATCGGCTCTCTTACTTCTGAAGACCTCCCCAAACAACACAGTTTGTCGGAAGACTTATCAGAGAATGATCTGATTCCATGGCTGATCCACACAGCTCTTCTCTACTTCTTTCCTTACACATTTCTTGACCTCCTTACTACTACCACGGTCGTTGCAGCTTCTTCTATTGTTTACACATCCGAGGAAAAACCATTGGGGGTGCTTTGTTTGGTACAGAGATCTATCAAGATATGTCAGAACAGAGTTGGTGGTTTTCTGATCACATATCTCTGTGTCCTTCTCTTGTCAACCTCTGTTTTTCTTTTCTTTTGCTTTCTTTTTCTCTACTACTTTTTGGGTTTCTTCTCTAATCCGATCAACTACTTTGCTTCTGTCTCACTCATACGCCAAACTACACTCGACCCAGTAGCGGTGTTGCTCCACGCGCTGGTGGTTCTAGTTCATAGTGTTCTCTTCATGTTTCTGACCGCAAAGTTCACCAAGTGGAGTGCAGGATGGAACATGGGTTTGGTTGTTTCGGTCTTAGAAGAAGAAGATGAAAATGGTAAAGGCATCTATGGAAGAGATGCTTTGTCTCTTTCAGCTTGGTATCGAAGAGGGCATGAGAAGCGTGATCTCTGGATGATGTTGATGTTCTTGGTCTTTGGTCTTGCGATGAGGATGCCATGTTTATACTCCAAATGCAGTGAGAGTTCGAGTAGAAATGGAGTGTTGTACACTAGTCTCTATGTGGGTTTGATTTGTTTTGGGAATGTGGTTAAATGGGTGGCTTGTGTTGTTTGTTACCATGATTGTAAGACTAGGTTTTTGAGGAAGAAGCATGATGTAGAACAAGCTAAACTTCTTGCTACTTAGAAGGTTTGGTTATAATCAATTCAATGTTCGAATTTTTAAATAAATGCTAAAAAGCTTATTAAATTTCCCAGCTTCAACGGAAAAGCAATAAAACATGGTGTAGTTAAGATTTGCTTCTATGTGATGTGTAATGCTATCATGTTAAAGTAAAGACATGGTCGCTTGCAGTTGTTGCATTGTCACAAAAACATGCTTTATGCTTCAAATGCAGTGAGGGTTCGAGTGGAAATAGAGCCTTGTACCACTAGATTCTATGTGGGTTTGATTTGTGTTGGGAATATGATCAAATGGGTGGCTTGTGTAGTGTTTTACCATGATTGTAAACTAGGGTTTTGGAGAAGAAGGGTGATGTTGAGATTGGATCAAAAGCTAAGGCTTTTATTACAAAACAAACATGGAATCTTTAACAACTTTATCTACTTTATGGTGAGATCGTATGTGGCTTCCTCATCATAGTCAAATTTGGCATCTTTGTCACACGTTTGCTCTACTTTATTAGACAATAAGACGAGTATTTTTATTTTACATTGGAGTTTGCTCCGTTTAAGCCATCTCTATACCACAAGGTCCACAACATATAATCCAAATTCCAAACCACGCTTCACGTTTCTTTAAATAGATGAAGTCAACGTCAATGAAGGACGACCATAATGGTAGTGGAAGACTAATCAGTTGTTATATATTCTACGAGCAACACATCACTAAGTGGAGATTGCCTTCTTCTTCTTTTACTGTAAGAAAGAGAGCACCAAATGGAAGAAAAACAAAGTGTCATTGAACTACTAAAACGAGCTGCGAAGCTACTCTTCGGAAACATTAACCTCGCTTTCTTCCTCTTCCTCTGCTCTCTCCCATTGTTTTGTTTCTTGATCTTCTTCGAGCTTTCCCTACAAACCACCATCTCCCTCGCTTACCAATTCCTCTCCGAGCAACTCAGTTTTGAGGATTACTACACTCTTAAAGACCATGAGGACTTGTCAGAGAATGTTCTGATTCCATGGCTGATTCAGACATCTCTGCTTTACTTAATCCCCTATAGCCTTCTTGACCTCCTCACCACCACCACGATCGTTGCAGTATCTTCGATTGTTTACACATCCGAGGATAAACCGTTGGGACTGCTTTATTTGGTACAAAGAACTATCAAGATATGTCAAAACAGAGTAGGAGGTTGTCTGATCACATCTCTCTATGTCCTATTTTGGTCAACCTCTGTTTTCTTCGGTTTATTCTCTGATTCGACCAACTACTTGTTCATTGTTTCTTTCTCACGGAGATACGAAATCTTTCTCGATCTAGGAGCGATGTTGTTCCATGTGATGGTGGTTCTGATTCACGGTACTGTCTTCGTAGTTCTGACTGCAAAGTTCAGCAAGTGGAGCGCGGGATGGAACATGGGTATGGTTATTTCGGTCTTAGAGGAGGATGAAGATGGTCAAGGTATATATGGAAGCGATGCTTTCTCTCTTTCAGCTTGGTATGGAAGAGGACATGAGAAGCGTGACCTATGGATGATGCTTGTGTTCTTGGTCCTAGCTCTTGCGATGAGGTTGCCATGTTTATACTCCAAATGCAGTGAGAGTTCAAGTAGAAACGGAGTGTTGTACACTAGTCTCTATGTGGGTTTCATTTGTGTAGGGAATGTGCTTAAATGGGTAGCTTGTGTTGTTTCTTATCATGATTGTAAAACCAGGGTTTTCGAGAAGAAGGGTGATGTAGAACAAGCTAAACCTTCTGCTACTTAAGAGGGTTTAGCTTAGATCAATCCAAAAGTTTGGATCATTAAATAAATGGTAAGAAGTCAGAAAGCTTATTAAATTTCTCAGCTTTCAATGAGCTAAAAACATGATACTATGTGATGTGTAATGCTATTATGCTAAAAAGAAGACATGGTAGCTTTTGCAGTTTTGTTGCAGTGTCATAGAAACATGGTTTGAAACAACAGAACATTCTGAAAACTGTAAAGTACTTTTATTTTTATAAATTCCAGATCCTCCAGATAGATTAGTTCTTTCCCTATTTCAGTTGGCTTTTGACTCAATTACCTTCTTGGCGAAAGAAGGCAAGCAGAAGGATGCTGAATGAATCTGAAACCCCAAAGAAATGAGAACACACCACGTAAAGGATTTGAGTGCATAGACATAAATGAAACGGTGCACTGAGAGTTTTTTTGTTTACCTCGGCGTTGTAAACCTTCAAAGGTCCGTTTGATTTGCTGGAGCTCTCATCAATTGGGTTCACTGGGTTTTTGAAGTCAACATGAGGCCCCTCTGTTGAACAGAGCATAAATCCAATAACCCCACTGCAATAGAAAAAGTTTATCAGGTTAGATTATAATCACGAGAAATGAGAGAGATTGAATGTTAAAGGTCATTGAACATACCTAGGGTATGTTGGAACGCTGGTCCACGCATAGTTCACAGAACCCTTGAAGATCTCACGGCAATTGGACACAATGTCTTCAATGATGTCCATGTGAAGCCACAAGCTTTCAGCCTGAGTACACACAACCCCACCAGGACGAAGAGCTCTAGCCACGGATTGGAAGAAGGGTTTCTCAAACAGCTCCTTTGCAGGACCTGACACACACCATCACGCATAATCAAAGTTAAAGACTGGTTTTCAACTTATTCAACATAACAGTAAGGGCTATCAAATTGCTAATGATAAATCTGACGGTAGTAGTAGTAGTAGTTACCGATTGGATCTGATGAGTCAACAATAACTGCATCGTATGATCCTTCAGCTGCATTCTTCAAGAAAGCAACACCTGCAATGATCCACTAACCGATATCAGTTTGAAAAAAGAGGACTTAAAAATGACAACATGTTTTGAACTTCGTCTACATAGTGTTTCAGAAAGGGAGATAAAAGTGGCGGTATTGTACCATCGCCAATAACAAGGTTTACACGAGGATCCTCGAATCCAATCGCTACACTAGGGAAAAACTGCTTAGACACCTGAAGATTCCCAGAAGGTGGAAAGAGATTAAACTAAAATACACTATTGAACATTCTTCACTGATAACAAGGCGCCAACCGAAACAGAGATGCAGGAAAGGTTAAAAGTAAGTGACCACTCACGTCGACCACCATTTTATCAATTTCACACATGTCAATATGCTCAACAGAAGCATGGCGTGCAACTTCCCGCAGGACACCTCCATCTCCTCCTCCAATGACCAATACCTATGAAAGAACTAGAAATGCATTGATCAGATACACTCTGGCTTATACCTTTACAGGCTAAAAGCAAAAAAAAAAGCAGCTTTACCATAACCCAAAAATAGTTAGATTAACCAATTCTGATACTTGGGAGCAAAACCATTTTAGGAAGTAAGAAGATTTTATCAATCTACCTTTTCTCAAACAATTCCACATTAACAAACTACTAGATGATAATCATTTCAGCCAGTAGAAACAGTTTCTATCATATTATAATCACTCAATAAAGTAACTTGAGTTCTCTAGCATTGCCACAAGAGAACGTGGGGACAATGTACCTTTTACATCTAAAAAGCAAACAAATGTTAACCACCTACCTTTTCTTCTCTATAGTGGACATTCCTAACACCACTCTGGACTCTAGAATGTAATCATTTACACCAGCTCAAATAGTTTATATAATTCATATCTGATCAAAGGACCTCTATCTCTCCATAAATAATGATTAAACCACCCTACTTTACCGGAGAAGAAACCTTTCATTACATTCCAAAGCTATAGACTTTGATAACCTCTAAAGTTACACACACACACACCAAAATGCAAAAGAATTGAGTTAAAATGGATTTCACCTTCTTTGGATTAGGAATAGAACACAATGGAAGATGAGTGATCATTTCTTGATAAGCACATTCATCTCTTTCCGTAAGTTGGATTACTCCATCCAAAACCAAAACCTTTCCATATGTTGCAGACTTAACAACAACAACAACAACAACAAAAACAACAAAAGGATCAATCATTACATAAAAAAAAAACAGAGAAACAATGCAATTGTGTTTACCTGGAAAACAATCACATCTTGGTAATCTGATTTTCCTTGAAACAAAATCTTCTCAACTTTCAAAGAATGTGCCTCTCCTGCATCAAGAAATTCTCATTAATAAAAAGAAACTGAATAATCAAAAGAGAAGAGAGTGAGAAATTTGAGACCAGGCCACATGGGACTGATTTCAGAGAACCATCCAGGAATCACAGAGGAGAAACAAGAAGGTTCCTTTTTCTCATCGCCGTTAATCTCCATTGAAGCTCCGTTATCAACAACCTCTTCTTCTTCTTCTCTAGGTCTTTTCAAATCGGTAAAGGAAGCTTCTTTGGTGGTATCCATGGAGAAATGAGAGAGAGGGATTAGGGTTTTTGATGTGAAGTGAAGCGGAAGATATAAGAAGAAATTGGTTTGATTCGGTGTAACACTGTATATATCATTTTTTCTTATTTTATTGGAAAATTGGGACATAATTATGTGATGATGATAATACGACGATACTGCTTTTGCCTTTTGGGCCTCGAATATATCGTTTTCTTTTTTTTTAAATTAGCTTTTTTTGGCTTTTTATGTTTTTGCTTTATTCGTGTTTTGATGCTTACTCGCTTCTACAGCACGTTTACATCACGCGCAATATCTTCGTTTTCTGTGTAATGTTGTTTGTTGGTGCGTATCGAATTGCAAATTAATGTAAGTTCGAGTAGATAGGCTTTCGAGTTAACAAAAATGCAAAAAGAATCAGTTGGGCCTCACAGCAAAATTGAAGCCCATATGGAGCGAAATGAAGTTCGGTTGAATCTGTTACAAACTTCATTGGGGAACTCATAAAAAGGTCTTGGTGTTAAAATCTCTTGACTCCAATCACGCTTAGTCAAGTTAATTGTTCACGGATCAAACAAAAACATAAACTGACACAAGATTTGTTTACTCATTTCCCTTTTGGTACTTCCAGGAAAAGGATCTTTTATCTTTCAGTTTCAACATCTACTATCAATCAAAGTTTACATAATGCACTAACCGGCGCTGTGTTTCAGGTACAAGCATAAAGAAAATACAACAAGACGAAGAACGATAAAAAAAACTCTATCCACAAAAACATGGCTTGTTTTACTATAATTTCTCTTTGCCGATCTCTCTGTAAACTCTCGTCTGCTTGTTGTGTTGCTTAGGTTTTATATGAAATTATGATTGTCTTCTGCCTTGTATAAGAACCCTAGCTTCCTTTGTATCCTTTTGCTTATGAAACAAACCATCGTATTATGGCTTATCACTGGACCAGGACATGACCCGTTACTTTAACCTTGACTTATAAACAGATTTGGGCCGAGTGAAAGATGACTGAGGCCATTATCTCACACTTGGGGTTGATTTCTGTTGGATTCGATTCATTAACAATACATGATCAAGTGTAGGCGTGGGCATCCGGGTACCCAATCGGGTTTCGGGTTGGGTACTTCGGGTATCGGGTTTTCGGATTTTTGAATACAAAACCCATACGGGTTATATAAAAATACGGGTTGGGTACGGGTTGGGTATTTTTGGGTTCGGGCGGGTTTCGGGTTTGTCATCAAAAACCGAAATTAACTCAATCAAACCTGTAAATTCAAAAGCAATGTGGCAATTAACTCTAAGTTACAAATTGACAAACAAGATAATGTCTAAAACAACGTTTAAATCAAACCAAGACTTCAAATCTATACATAAACAACCACATAAACAAAAGCATGTCTAACACCAAATCAAGACTTCAAATATATAATGAAACTAAAATGCAAACTGGAATTTTAAAAGATAACTTTCTCTTGTGATTCTCCATCCTCCCTTGTCCATTCTTGATTCCTCCTATGATAAGTAAAAATCAAATAACAAATAGAGATTGGATAATGATTATACAAGTTCATGTTTATAAATCCAAAACATATTAAATGATTGTTGTATTAGCAAGTGGTAATATTAATAATCAATCAATTTGGATAACATGCATTTTTTTTAAAAAGTATTGATCTTTTTACTAAAATTACTAAACAAATATATTGTGAAAAGTTTACGGTTTATCATCACCATCACTATCTTATAGAGGATAAACAAATGATTACTTAAGTAAAACAATTTTTGTTCCAAACATCAAACTAGGACCTCTATAATGCTATCCTCTTGTTATAAAACAATTCATCAGAATTAGAAAATTTGACCAAATCGATTTATATAGAATCTAGGGTTTATATATGATCAAATCAAAGAAATCAAACAATCACCAAAGACAAATCGATCCTATACAGAAACTACATTGAATCAAAAACAACAATGTATCAGTCACATACATTCAAATGGTTTATAGACTCCTCTGACGGAGGAGACGAATTCCTTAGAAGATTTGGATTTTCCATCTTGAAAATCAAAAAGGAATTATGTGGATTTATAGCGTATATCGATAAATGGGGATTACTGGAAACTGAACATGCTAATACCGGTAAGTGTATATTTGTATACATATGTGTTCTTTGGGTAGTTTGGGTAACCGTTTTATTTTCGGGTAACCCTAACCCGAACCCGAAATATTAAATTATAAAACCCATTCGGGTTATTAGGACTACCCGTACCCGTTCCAAACCCTGTTTTTCGGGTCGGGTTCGGGTTCGGTTTTCGGGTTCGGGATATATGTCCAGGCCTAATCAAGTGCGTGAGTTTTGGAAAAGAGTATAAAATCTTGTAATTTTTATAAGGTTTACACGTTAAAAGGGCAAACAGTAAAAGACCATCTAAAATTCAATACTACAACAACCTTACGTCTTGATCCGTTATATATTTATAACTTGGTTTTGAGCTAATTGGGTCTGGTTTAAACAAAGGCAGACCAGCTGTATTATATAGTCTCAGCACAACCATGTGTAAACACATGTAGTAACAGTTAGAATCCTGATCTCAAATTTCTCCAAAACAAAGGCAGACCAGCTGTATATTATATAACTAATGATATACTTATATTATTTTTTTGGGAAGAAGTTGAAATAATCTCCTAAATTTAGTGTGGTAGGTGAACCACTCAAATCCCTTCTTCCTTAAGGATAGGGATTGTATCACATTTCAAAATGATCTAGAAAATAATACTTTTCTACTAATGAATACTGAATAACAATTTAAAATTAGTGATAATTTTATCTTTAAAATAATGTTTAGAAGCAACAATATACAGTAGTAGCATGTATTTTCGGTTTTTGTTTGGTCATCTTAACTATAACTCCAACAATTATGGTACTAAATAAAAAGATAAAATGCCATATTAGTGGAAAAGAAAATGATATTTTTTTAGTGTTGAAAAAATAAACTATTTTAATAAGATGTCACCAGTTTTGAATTGACTTTTCACATTTTTTCGGCTGTCTACATGTGGAAAAAGAAGACTATTTTATTTCTTAAATTGGTTCTTTCTATGTTTGTCACAATAATAAATAACGAAACGAAAGCCATACTCGTGCACACCCTCCAAGAGCTCCAACCCATACACAAGAGAGAGAGATCATTACCGTGACACTGTAGGAAGACAAGAAGCAAAAAATAAAAAAAGTTTCAATGGCGTCAAGAAGAGTTTCTTCGTTGATCTCTCGCTCCTTCATGTCCTCTTCTTCTCTTTTTTCTCTTACAGGTATATATCATCTGATTCTGATCCACCATTTCATTTCCGATCCGTCTCTTTTACAACGATCGAAATCGTGCTTTGTTGATTTCGGATCGGTTATTATGTAATCGTGCTTAAAGATCGCTTAGTATACGTTGATTTTTCATTACTTGTCGTTGATTCGTTTATTCAAAAATGAATCGGAATTTGAAAATCGAATCTCGTTTTGTTTCTTCAGGCAAAAACAGAGGAGGAGGAGCTTACAGATACAGCAACGTCTCTGCTGCAGCTGCTGCTCTCGAAAACACGATTACTCCACCTGTTAAAGTCGAACATACACAGCTCCTTATCAATGGCAAATTCGTTGATGCAGCTTCTGGTCAGATTTTTTGAATGCGTATCTGATTGTTTACATTTCCATTGAACCATGATATAATTTTACTAAGAGCCAGTAGCTCAACTGGTAAAGATGTCTAAGCAAAGTTTAGAGGTCGCTAGTTTCGAGTGGGTTTCGGGCCTGGGGGATTATTGAAAAAAATCATGATATAATTTATAATTTATTGATTGTTACAGGGAAAACCTTCCCTACTCTGGATCCAAGGACTGGAGAAGTGATAGCTCAGGTGGCTGAAGGTGATAAAGAAGACGTAAACCGTGCGGTTTTAGCGGCACGCAAGGCGTTTGATGAAGGACCATGGCCTAGAATGACAGCTTATGTAAATGAATAACTATCTTGGCGTTTCTTGATAAAATCAAGATGTATTTTTGTGGTTTTGAAATGACTCTTAATTTCCTTCTTCAGGAGAGATCAAGGATACTGTTACGTTTCGCTGATTTAATCGAGAAACACAACGACGAGATTGCAGCTCTTGAGACTTGGGATAATGGGAAACCTTACGAACAATCTGCTCAACTTGAAGTTCCTATGCTTGCTAGGGTGTTCCGTTACTATGCTGGTGAGTGAAAAACCAAATACAATCTCATTCATTTGTAGACCTTATGATTTTTCCTGATATCTTATTGTGTTTTGTTTTCTCGATGAGTTTCTTAGGTTGGGCAGACAAGATTCATGGAATGACGGTTCCAGGAGATGGTTCACACCATGTGCAAACCCTCCATGAGCCTATAGGAGTTGCTGGACAGATCATCCCTTGGAACTTCCCTCTTCTCATGCTTTCTTGGAAACTTGGACCAGCTTTAGCTTGTGGAAACACCATTGTTCTCAAGACCGCCGAGCAAACTCCTCTGTCTGCTCTACTTGTTGGAAGACTACTTCACGAGGCTGGACTTCCGGAAGGAGTTGTAAACATAGTCTCTGGATTTGGTGCTACAGCTGGTGCAGCCATAGCTAGTCATATGGACATCGATAAGGTTTTAAACACGTTCTTCTTCGTATTTCAACGGTTTCTGCAATTGTTATGTATCTTATTCCACAGAGCTTTTCCTAGTTTCTTGGAAAGCTACAGTCATGACCAACCATGAGATCAAAACATTCAATAGTTCAAAAAGATCTGCCTTCTATAGAACTTTTGATAAATCCTCTGTACTCTACAGGTTGCTTTCACCGGGTCTACTGATGTCGGAAAGATTATCCTAAAGTTGGCTTCAGAAAGTAACCTTAAGTCAGTGACTCTTGAGCTTGGAGGCAAGTCACCATTCATTGTATGTGAAGATGCTGATGTGGATCAAGCGGTTGAGCTCGCTCATTTCGCTTTGTTCTTTAACCAGGTAAAATCACTCGAAGAAACATCTGTGACTTGTTTTTTTTATGGATTCTCCAATCTACAATCTTAAACATCTGATAATTAACCTCTTCTGCTTAACTTGCAGGGACAATGTTGCTGTGCTGGCTCACGTACATTTGTACATGAAAAAGTGTATGATGAGTTTGTAGAGAAAGCTAAAGCTCGTGCAATCAATCGCTCTGTTGGAGATCCTTTCAAGTCAGGCATTGAGCAAGGTCCCCAGGTAGAATTCTTACATGATGAAACCGTAACCATATTCTCAGTATTAAAGATCATTTCGAAATTTCTTACTTGTTTGGAAAAAAAAAATAACAGGTAGACTCAGAGCAATTCAAGAAAATCCTTAAGTACATTAAGCATGGAGTTGATAGTGGAGCCACCTTACAAGCTGGAGGTGACCGGCTTGGTTCTAAGGGTTACTACATTCAACCAACTGTCTTCTCAGACGTGAAAGTAAGTAAACAGATTATTACCCTAAACAAACTCAATAACGGTCATAGTTCTGTTGCGAAAATCGGTTTAAATGGGGGTGTATTGAACTTGGCAGGATGACATGCTCATAGCGCAAGACGAGATTTTTGGACCGGTGCAGACCATACTAAAATTCAAGTACAAAATCTAAGGCTAAAACTAAAACTTCTTCCTCTTCTGTTGACATTTTCTGATCAAACTTTACTAATGGCTCTTTATGTTTCTTAGGGATCTTGATGAGGTGATTGCGAGGGCGAACAACTCGAGGTATGGTTTAGCTGCAGGAGTGTTCACACAGAATTTGGACACAGCGAACCGGCTGAGTCGAGCGCTCAGGGTTGGGACCGTGTGGATAAACTGTTACGATGTATTGGATATCACAATTCCATTTGGAGGGTATAAGATGAGTGGCATTGGGAGGGAGAAAGGTATCTACAGTCTCAGCAATTACTTGCAAGTTAAGGCTGTTGTCACTGCCCTCAAGAACCCGGCCTGGCTCTAAACCGAACCAGGTATCACACGTTTGATTTGCTAGACTTTTGTTTATTCCTCGAGGTTAATTAATAATGTATTAGCACTTTTGCTATGTAAAACCTCCAAGTTTCTTAAATAATGAGAGTAATTTTATCTTCTACAATGATACAAATATGTTTGTTGAAAGATAAAATCAATTATAATTTTACTTGGGGGTATATAAACTTGGCTAATACAAAAGAATCCATGAATCTATCTCTCTATAAGCAGTGGAACACAGTAGTAGAAGTGGGAACAACATAAAACTCTTATAATTGCGTGTATGGTTCAAGGATTCTTCATTTTGATCCTAAGCTTTCTAGTGATATGTGATGCTTTTGGATGCACTGGTCGTCTCGTGTTATCAGCAGAGTGTTCTGACTCAACCCAGTTTATAAGTTTAAGAATCAGAGACTGTGGAACCTTCTTTACATCTGCATCACCTGTGCCTTTGCATTTCTTCATCCCTTTCTCCAGAGCCTTCTCTATAAACTCCATGAACCAATTCGCAGCTTCATTCTCTATCTCTTGCGCCAACCTCACCGTGTTTCCTAACCGGGAAAGAGGAGCTGCTGGGTTCTTGTTCTCATCGTTTGATCTCAACTGCTTATGACTTTGTTGCTGTTTCAGAGCAGTTCTTCTCTTTGATGCGGTTTTCTCCTGATCAATAGAGTTGTGCTGGATTTCGTGAAGTATCAAAGACGATGATCCATCCTCAGATTTGTTCTCAGTAGCTGAAGAAACAGCTGCTTCAATGAATGCAATTTCGCTCACGGTTTCAGCTATCTGGCTATGAAACTCCAAGAACTTTTCAAAGCACGCAGCTGGACAATCAGCTTTTGCTGATTTACTTAGACTGGTGAATGTCCTGTATAGTCCCCAACAACAGATTCATCACATTTCAAACTCAAACACACACAAATCATACAATGAAAACGAGAAAATTCAGCTGTATACTTGAGATGACGAACGACTGTTTCTGTGGCTGTAGCTTCTCTTAATGCCTGAAGTGCTATCTTCTGAGCTGTTTCTCTCTGCTGCATAGCTTCCTGTGCAGATAAATAGATATCTCTCAGTATCACCAAAACATTCTTAAATACATGTAAAAGATCTATACATATAGTTTGCAAAAGGAAATTGAATCATTGAATCACCTTGCTTAGTGTGCTGAGTCTCCCTGGTAGACTCAAACTCTTCTCTGGTTTTTCCAGCTTAATGTACTTTGGAGAAGCGATCTTCGAAGTAGATTTCGGAGCATCTCTTTCATCTTCCACCAAAGCAGCTGCTCTTCTTGTGCGTAAAATCGAAGACGGTGAGTCACTTTTCTTAGCCTACAAAAACCACCATTGTTAAATCACTCTTGCAAAGAAACCCTTTATGCTTAAAACCAAATTAGAAACTCACAACAAAATGTACCTACAGAGGATTTAAAGGGACTAAAAAGAACAGAAGATACAGAGTTCTTCGTCTCGCAAACACTTCTGCTTCTTGGAAACTTCGAAGTAGATGGAACAACACAGCTCTTCCTCATCATCGTAGCAGGACTCTCTCCTTTAAGATCAACCATTTTCCCCAAAAGCCCGCCTCCATAAGAACACCTAACACCACCTGGTGATCTCCCTCTTGTCATCACCACCGAACCAATCCTAGTTTTCGCCGGCGTACACTGATCAAAATCCAAAGGCGCATGCTTTAACACAAACGGAGACGAAACATCACAATTCTGTCCCCAAGATCCTCTTCTCGGCTTCGAACTCGACTCTTTCTCTTTCTTTCCTCTAGTACTCATCAATGGCTCAGGAGTTCCAAGCAGAGGATGCCTTCCTGGAATCGGTCTAGCGCCTTTAACAATCGGAACAGGAGTTCCTGGTTCAAGCCGATCGATATATATAAACTGACCAAGCTGCATCTTGTTGCTTAAAACGACGTCGTCTTGATCAGAAGGAAGACTAACGTAGATCGAGTGAGAAGAATCAGAGACTTTTATCAAGAACCCTTGTTTTGGTAAAAGATTCTTCTCATCAAGATCGACTGGTACTATATCTGTGACTTGTAATAAAGAGCTTCTGTGTTCTCCGGTCGGTTTTACTCCTGTTTTCATACCGTCGATCAGTTTCTGAAGAATCCCTGGTGCTAAAGCCGCCATTGTTGTCTGAATTGGTAATTTTAGATCTGAAAAAAGAGAGATTTCAAGAAGATTTGTTGTTTCTTGGGTTTCTTGATTTGAACAATTTAGGGTTTTTTTACTTAACGGTAAGTAAGAACTTGAATAAAGAAACAATTTGGGGATTTTGTATTTGGAACGTTGTTTGCAACGGTCGAATTTGGTGGTAGGTCTCTCTATATTTATTATTTTGGTTTTATAAAGTTATAAATGGGCCCCCAAATCAAGGCCCATTAATAACTGCTTTAGGTGATCTCTGTATATATCGAAAATCACTTTTCTTGGTAAAGAAGATCATAAAAAAATGAAGCTGCGGTTGAGATGTCACGAGACAAGAGAAACCCTAAAACTCGAATTCGCCGATACCGGAACTCTTCATGATCTCCGGCGACGGATCAGTGTATCGGATCCTTCCTCTGTTCATCTATCACTTAATCGTAAGGACGAGCTTCTCTCGCCTTCGGTGGATGATACGCTCCGATCTCTCGGTGTTACTTCCGGTGATTTGATCTACTACTCTCTAGATCACTCTGCTTTTGTTGCATCGGATCATGACATTGGATTAGCTTCGTCTTCCGGTGAGGCACATCAAGGTCTAGCTCCAAGCGGAGATTCACTTCACGATTCGATGGGGATTGGATTCGTAGAGGCCGATCTAAATCCCGATCTAGCTGAAGGATCGGGCATGGAGGATGCAGAGGCGATGGATGTTCAGGAGATTGATGTGGAGATTGCTGCAGCTGGGAAAAAAAGGTTAAGCGAACCATTATTTTTGAAAAATACATTGCTTGAGAAATCTGGTGATACTAGTGAATTGACTCTATTGGCTATGTCAGTACATGCTGTTATGTTAGAATCTGGGTTTTTGTTGTTGAATTCTGGCTCTGATGATAAGTTTAGCTTTTCGAAAGAGTTACTTTCTGTATCCTTAAAGTATACTCTGCTTGAGCTAGTTAACCCTAAAGGTAGCAGTACAGTGGAGTCTGTTACTGTGCAGTTTCAGAGCTTAGGCCGTGTGGTTGTAGTTTATGGATCTTTAAGTGGGTCTAGTCAAAGTGTGCCTTGGGTTTATCTTGATAAGCATAGGTTTGTTCCTGTGATTGATTTGGTTATGGACACTTTGAAGTTTGAGAAAGAAGGCTCTTCGGTATTCTATCGTGAGGTGTTTATGTTCTGGAGAATGGTTAAAGATGGTCTTGCTATTCCGTTGTTGATTCGTCTTTGCGATAAGGCGGGCTTGGAGCCTCCACCGTGCTTGATGGTTATACCAACTGAGCTAAAGATGAAGATACTAGAGTCGCTTCCTGGCGTGAGTGTTGCGAAGATGGCTTGCGTTTGTACTGAAATGCGGTATCTGGCTTCAGACAATGACTTGTGGAAACAGAAGTATTTGAAAGAATCTAAGAATCTTTTTGGGATGGAAGCGGGTGAGTCGGTTAATTGGAAGGAAAAATTTGCTACTTTTTGGAGGCGTAAGGTACGAACCACCTTTCCTGTAGGACTAAACTGTAGTAGAAGAAGTAGCGTGCGATTTCCTCCGCTCCTTAGAGACCCTGTCCCATGGTTTGGACAACCGGCACCACGAGGGCTTGGCAGACGACCATGGGGTAGAGCCAGATGCAATCATGGAGCGCTCAACTTTTGTCCCAGATGCAATCATCATGGATAGCAACAATGGTGAGTGATAAAATCGGTACGATGAATCTTGCGAAGTTTGAAGAAGTAGGTGTATATGGCTTTCGATTCCTACAAATAAATCAGTAGGATACTAGTATGTTTGATCTTTAAAATACAGTATCGTTTTGGTTTTGGATGATGTTCTCTTGTTCTTGCCATAATACTTGGTTGCTCTTTTTTGAGCTTTTTTCTGTAAAGCTTTTCACCACCTTATTTCATTGCCTCTTTATATTTTTGCTACTGCTCTTAGATTATGTTTCATAGGAAATATTAAGATTTTATTATATCTTTATTGTGATAGTTAATGCAATTCAAACTATGTCAAAACTTAAGTGGTGGCCTCTAGTTGAAATGAGCAAAGAGTTATTAGTATATGTTTGTCTGTTTTATGTTCTTCAATCCGATATAAGAATTTGATATTGCTATATGTGACGTGCTTAGTTCTCAAGATAGAACTTGGGCCAAAATTCTAATACTCGATTACATCACTCCACTTGGGTTTAAAACTCCAACATTCATAAAGGAAATTCATTCGCTCTAACACGACGCATATAAAACCAATCATGGACCAATTTGTACATTCATGGACAAGTGTGGTATTCTATATGTTCTTGTCAGTTTAATGTGGACCATTGGTTCAAACGATATTAACTATGTTTTTAAAGGGAATAACCCATTATTCCTTTAAGATAACTTGCTATGTGGTTTCACGACCTTGCAGAATTGCATGAGCTTGCTCATTCCACTGAATAAAGTTTAATTAGCTTTCTGATATAATACAATCAAAACCTAACTAATTGGTTTTGCTCCGCAAAACTGAATTTTCCAATAATTTATTTATCAAAATCATTACATGTAGGATGTTATCTATTCACATTTCTTATTGGCTTATTGCAAATACACAATCATATTTTACAACCCACCATTATCTTAAAGATGCAGTCACGTCCATTACAAAGAACAGTAGTAACAAATACTACAAGTCAAATAGGAGAATACTACAAGTCAAATAGGAGAAGGACCTCACTAGTCAGTAGTCACTAAGCTAAAATGTCTTTATAGGCTACGTAACTTGTTGTTTGTCCCCAAAAATCTCACCAAATGTAGGTTCACTGAATCTTCATTAAATAAGTTTTGTTCTTCCCCAAATTGCATTACATCACTTCTCCTTTACTTCAGTGAGATATATTTCGTATTAATCACATTTTGACAAACTCCTGAATCTTGGAAATGTGTTTCAGTGAGGTTCGTCTTACACATGGTAAACTTCCAGACAAAGAAGCATGTTCACCGTAAGAACTAATTTGAAATGTCTGGTACGGTATGTTTTACGGACTACCATGTGGTTAACCATCTAAAGTCTGCAAGTTTTTTGGTCCACCATATAACATTTCATTGTAGGTTTTTTTTTTTTGCTAACCATCCTTGTAGGTATTCGTGATGAACAAAATATCTGATGTTTGCTAAACCAAACAATAAAGGACATGCGAATGTCATCAGCTCATGAAACACCGAACAAAATCAAACAAATTCCAAATATGTTTGTTTCACTTTGCATAGCAAATATCTTGTGATTTTTCATAAAGCTTTAATAAGAGAGTCGCATTGTCCCTTTAAACAACTCCCCCTCGTGACTCTCTCCCTTTATCTTTCTTTTGTTGTTGTTGTTTTTAGCTCCTTTGTTTGTATTCGCTATTTCAAGTGATAGTTTATCAAAATTTGGTCGACACAAAATGTAATCAGTAGTGTATGATTTCCCCTTTATTTACCTTTCCATTTAGTAAAAGTAAAATGACCAGTTGGGACAAAAAGAAGAAGAAGATTCACACCTTAGTAAATTCCTTGATTTTTAGAAAATATACATAAGCTACACAAGAATTAACATTCATTCCTTATTTCATTCTCTGTTCGGAGATTACAACTTTGTTACTACTTGATTAATCAGCAATGGACCAATTCATGTCGTTCTCAAATATCCAATGGCAAATCTCGATCTGACCAGGCCGGGACCCGAGCGATACAAAGGCTCCATGGTTCGCACCCCAAGCTGATGTGTCCATGTGACATATAGCAATACCATGGTTGATCTTGACCTTACTCTTGGGGTCTAAAAGATCCGATTCGTAGACCCTAACTTTAGGAACCGAGTGACAGTAGTACAATAAGTAAGGGTACAAACTCTGATGACACGAGACCGATTTCGTCACATTTCCACCGTTGATTCCTTTCACTTTCCCGATTACTACTTTCTTTTTCGATCCCGCAACACTCTTTGTGGTTCGTAGTACCACTCTTCGACCAAGCACCGATGTCGCGAAATCAATCATATCTTCCGCTGATCCAACACATCGTTTCGTCTCACCGACGGTCGACGGTCTCTCGCATTCCGTAATCGCGTTGGAAATTATACCTTCCATAGTGGAATTATCTCTCGCGTGGAAAACACCTTTGATTTCTGCTATTTTCGATGTCGAAAACGGTATTTTCGAAATGATGCTTCGAGGTAAAAACGACCTTTTCGGCATTCGATCTTTAATGTCAGGCATTGAAACCAATGTACCTTCTTTAAGCATCGATTCTCTAAAGAACTTGCCAGGCTCCACCCACTTATTCACGGCTTTACCACCACGGAGTCCGCTCTGGTTGTATCTCGCGAATTCGAGGCCGGTTTTGGCGTAATCTTTAAACGTTGAGTTTTGAGTATATGTTTTGAAATCGATCTTGTTTCCTTCAGCTCCTTTACCATAACCTTTGAAAGATTCCGAGCCGGGATTGAAAGATTTACCATAATTCACAAAACCAACACTCTCCGAGTTCGAATTCTTGGCGTACGACGAGAACGAATCGTCCCCCACGTTTGCCTTGTCTCTGTAATTCAAGAACGTGTCAACTCCGGCGTTCCCGGAGGCACCGTAGCTTTTAAAGTTATTCTTAGGAACATTGCCGTCACCACCGTAGCCTTTAAAGGTATCATTGGCTACGTTTCCATTCTCGCCGTAGTTTGAAAAATCCGATCCAATAACGTTGGAGGAGACACCGTAAGAAGTGAACTCGTTCGGTGCTCCGTTACCGTTTTTACCGTAACTAGTGAAAGATTGCCCCGGTCCGGCGTTTGCTTCGTGTGTGTATGTCTTAAACGTCTGAGACTCGCCGTTTCCGTTGTCCGAATACGACGTGAAACGGCTTGTGGGATTATTGACTCCGGTTTGATAGCTTCTGAAATCACCGGAGCCACCGGTGGCTGCTTTACCGTAGGAATTGAAATTCTCCTCAACGACATTGCTGTTTCCACCGTAGCCTTTGAACTTCTCGTCGTGACCGGCTCCTTCGCGGCTGTATTGGCGGAAAGAGTCGGTTACTACGTTTCCGTCTTGAGAATACTTCTTGAACGAGTCGTCTCCGCCGGCGCGAACCGTGCCGTAGTTAGTGAAGTTTCGTTGGTCGTAGACAGAGAATTTGACGTTGTTGCCGTGTCTTTCAAGGCTAGGGCCTAAATCCGGGAAACAGAACAGGTTTGCAGCGAAGCAGAAGTCCGGGAGGCGGTCCGGGAGGGAGTTTTCCGAGGCGAGTTTGGCGAAAACAGCGGAGGCGACGGCTGTGAGTGGCGAAGCTTTGGAGAGGAGAAACTCTGATCCTGGTGATTGGCTTTGGATCTCTCTGTTCCAGTAACGAACCAATGATGCTTTGGGTGTGAACGGATTCAATTCCGGTGAAAAACCGCCGCTAGTTAACCGTCCTCGGGCGATAACCACCTGCATTACGGTCAAAATACATGGAATTAGCAAAAAATTCATCAAATGAGAAAGATTAAACAAGGGATTCAAAGTTGATCAAGTATGGCTTACATGTAAGAGATAGGACAAGAAGGATAGGAGAAAACCCAACTGTTTGAACATTTTTTGTTGAGAGAGAAAAAGAAGAGAAACATTCGTTGGGTGTTAGAGAGAGTGTTGGTAGGTTTTAGAGGCAAATGTGTGTATATAACTAGTTCCAATTTCGAACCAACTCAGGCCTATATTAGTTGATTTTTTTTTTTACATAAAGTGTCTAGTCTACACTGCATTTAGAATAAGTGTTCAATGCAAAACTAATGCTATCTTCCTCTACTCATACTACATACATAGTTTTGTATAGGACGGACTTGAATCTTAAAAAACAATGTGTTGCCTTTAACGGATTTGAATCTCATATTCCATCAAATTCTGTTTCGAGGAGGGATAAAGAAAGAGCTTAAAAGAAAGGATTAAAGGCACTACACATTGCCAACATTAACAGTCACGATGACATTGCAAAACAAAAGGCAGTCACAAAGACATAACAAGCAAAAGCAACTTAAGCCAAAGCTCTGCATTCACTTTTAGAGGCATCACGCTTCCATAGCTTTGTGCCGGATAACTCTTTCTTGATGCCAACATTTAACGGATACGATTTATACTTCTTTATTCTTGAGTCGTTTCGATGATTGTGTCACTCATTCGACAACATTGACAAGCTCATACTCAACAAGGGACATGTTGGTTTCTTCTTTCACTGTGAAACTCGCAGGCTCTGTGACTTCAACGCGACCCCATTTGTCTACAGCTAGCCTCATTGATCCTTTATACATGTCGATTTTCGCATTTCGTAGAGTTACACTCGATCCTTCTTTCATCAAGTCCACTACACACACCAAATAAACAGAACCAAATCAAGAAAACAAGTCACAAATCAATCATACACTAGCCTGTGGATCACAAACATTCCTTGATTGAAATAAACAAGTATTACCTTGGTCATTTCTTGCGGTAAAGATGATAATCCCTGTCTCGTCTCCAACAATGCATTCAGAAATCCTCATCTGGCGAGACTGAGGACCACCACCTTTCTGTAACACCATCTTTGTGCTAACGATCTTTACCGTCACATTGTGTCCACTAGTCCCAGGACGTAGCTGATCAACCTCAGTGAAAGCTGGCTTTTTCAAACCGGGTTTAGTGTCAGCCATTTTTCAGTTAGAAAAGAGCCTGTAATAATCACAAAACACATGAGTGAATTCTCAGTAATCTCAAATGATCAAAGCCCGTTTATTTATTCAATTATTCGATAAGACACAAAATTTATTACAAATCAGATCGATCAAGGCACATTCCAAACACAAAATGTTTCTAAATCCAATTTTTTTTTCTAAACATATGATCGTATTCATTTATTGGGTAACTGAGATCACTTTCACCCGATTATTATAACAATAAATCCATAAACATTACATTTAGTGAATGCCTAATTACAACAAAACAGTGATTCAAACAAAATAGACAGTTTTGAAATCCATACAAAACATTTGGAATATATGACTAGAAAGAGATTCAAAATTTAGATGATACAAAACTATCAGAGAATTAGGGTTTTATTCGGAGCTTACCTATGGATTATCGAACGAAAGATCTGATTCACGTTTCTAAAAAAATAACTTCCAAGGAAAAAAAGCTTTCCTCTTTAGAGTTCTCGGTGGTGAGAAAAACGTACGGTCGATAATTAAGCTTGACCACTAATCCAATATCAACCGTCCACGTGTTCACATCGTGCTTCGTAGTGCGCGGGTCTGCCCATCAATCGTGCCTAGATACTTTATGGGCTTTTATTCTCTTTAGGCCCATGACAACGTACGGCTTTCAGAACATCGTGTCAGGTTCAACATTGATGAATAGACTACCTGACGTTTTGAATACGTTTAACGTCTCTTCTGGAGTCGTCGAGTCTCAAACACAGAAACGCCACAATTTTTCTGATTAAAATTTAAAAATAACAACCACAAAAAATGACTAACCAATCAGAGAGATCCACGAGACGTAAGAGTGTTAAAGCAGAAGAAACCTGAAAGAGATAAGCCGTTTAGGATCAGTTTTAGTGGCAAACTGAAAAATGAGCGCGACGCTTGCAACAACCACCGCCACAACTCCATTACTCCGCCGTGATACGTCTCTTCTCCGTCATTATTCTCTCACAGCATCTCCAATTTTCCGGCGAAACATAGTCGGGGTTAGATCCGGCGTGCAAACATCGTTGAGGATCTCGGCGAGCTCTCAGAGCACTTCCGCGGCGGTTAATGTCGCGGCGGATGCGTCGATTCCAAAAGAGATGAAGGCTTGGGTGTACGGAGAGTACGGCGGAGTTGATGTATTGAAACTAGAGAGCAACATTGCGGTACCGGAGATTAAAGAAGATCAGGTGTTGATTAAGGTTGTTGCGGCGGCTCTTAATCCCGTCGATGCTAAGAGACGGCAAGGAAAATTCAAATCCACTGATTCGCCTCTCCCGGTAAAATTTCCTCTCTCTCTCAATATATCAATCTCTACGAAAACTTATAACGATTTACCAAGAGCCGATAAAGATCCTTGGCAAATCCCATAGTAGCTTAGGACGAAACTAATATTTCATGCTGTGGTTTCGGGCCTAGGAATTACGGCTTCGGCCCCAAACTTTAATTAAAAGAAAAAAAACCTAAAACTATTTGAGATCCTTATTTTCAATTTGAATTTTGGTGGGAGTAGACGGTTCCGGGATATGACGTAGCGGGAGTAGTGGTGAAAGTAGGAAGTGCGGTGAAGGATTTTAAAGAAGCAGACGAAGTTTACGGAGATGTGAGTGAGAAAGCATTAGAAGGTCCAAAGCAATTCGGTTCTTTAGCGGAGTACACGGCTGTGGAAGAGAAGCTTTTAGCGTTAAAACCTAAAAACATTGATTTCGTTCAAGCTGCAGGGCTTCCGTTAGCTATTGAAACCGCCGATGAAGGTCTTGTGAGGACTGAATTCTCTGCTGGAAAGTCCATTCTTGTTCTTAATGGAGCTGGAGGTGTAGGGAGCCTTGTGATTCAGGTAACTAAACATTCTTGTTTTGTAATGTTAGTATCATAGATTGATTCTTCACATTTCGATATATGAATGCAGCTAGCGAAGGAAGTGTATGGAGCTTCAAAGGTGGCTGCAACAGCTAGTACAGGGAAGCTTGAGCTAGTTAGAAGCTTAGGTGCTGATTTAGCTATTGATTACACAAAGGAGAATATAGAGGACTTGCCTGAGAAATTCGATGTCGTCTTTGACGCAATTGGTAAACACTAAACAAAAACACCATACATTACTTAATGGTTTAATCAGAAAATCTCTTTTTAAAACCATCTTTTGTTTGTGACAAGGGATGTGTGATAAGGCAGTGAAGGTGATTAAGGAAGGAGGGAAAGTTGTAGCCTTGACCGGAGCTGTCACGCCTCCAGGTTTCAGATTTGTTGTGACATCTAATGGCGCAGTTTTGAAGAAACTAAACCCATACATTGAGAGTGGGAAAGTGAAGCCTGTGGTTGATCCCAAAGGACCGTTCCCGTTCTCACAAGTAGCTGATGCTTTCTCATACCTAGAAACGAACCATGCCACGGGGAAGATCGTCGTATATCCCATCCCTTGAGGGGCTTGAGTGTAGCACTTATCTATTGTGTATAAGCTAAGCAAGTATCAAAAGTGTATCTTCTCTTTATAAACTCGAATAAAGATGGAAACTTGTAAAATGCTTTTCTTGAAGCTTATTCATTTCTTTTGAAACAGATACAGAAGCAGCAAAGGAAGATCATAAGAACACACTTAGAAGCAACATAGAGTAATAAAAGTAGGAATCATCATTTCTTAAGTCAAGGCCAAGGCAGGGGTGGTCTTGAAGTCGAGTTCCCAGAGATCGAATGTTCCTTTCACGAAATCGTAGTGAGCTCCTCTTATGGCGAGCTTGTTCTTTACCACTCTTTCTCTCACAAATGGGTAAGACAACAGATTCCCTAGCGACACATTCACAGCTTCCTGCTCGCTCCAGAGAGATATCTTAGTAATACAGATAACAGAGCAAAGTTTGTGTGTTTTTTTCTTATTATCGTACCTTCTCACAGTTAAAGCACTGATCGTCGAAGCTCAGGTCTTTGAAATCATTCTTGATCCTGTTCTTGGCTGGTGCACAGATCTGGATCCAGTTTTCTATGAACTCACTACATTTCCAAGAATTTCAATCAAATTAAGTGAACCAATCGCCAAGAAACTGTCTCATTGTTAATCATGTAACTATAGGATATTGATTAAATTAGTCATTTGAGATTAGTACGTCTTAGTGGGAGCTGCATCATCTTCAATGGCCATGAGTCCCTTAATTCCACCGCAACAACTGTGACCAATCACCAGAATGTTCTCCACCTGATAAAGACAACATTACTAAGCATATTATTAGGCAAGAAGACAAGATAAACATCTCGAAGAAGTAGCTCTAAAAGGATCGGTCGTAGATGCTTATGATGAAGAGGGCAAATAATTAATTGTTACTTACGTTGAGGACTGTAACTGGATATTCAAGGGCGGCACCAACATTACAGTGTTTCGTCTGCAAGTTTCGAAAGACAAAGCTTATATTAGTTATGTGTTTAATCACTAACATGATTAGAGTAATATGAAGAAGAAAATGGATTGCTTTTTGTAATTAGGACCAACCTTGTCATAAGGTGGCACCATGTTTGCAATGTTTCTAACGATAAAGGCTTCCCCAGGTTGGAAATTCAAGATGTGAGAAGGGCAAACTCGGGAGTCCGCACAAGCAAACACTAGAAACTGCAAAAGAACAAAATTACATTGCGTAAAAGGATATTTTTCAACTAGTCATAACTCATAACCCTCGTTTCTCATTTTAGGGGTTTTAGTTGTTTTATCTGCTTCTTCTGGCTTGCCCATTAAGTAACCATCATAAAGTTGTTTTAGTACTATATATTCATGCCCCTTTTTTTTAACCAAATTAGAGAAAAGTCAAACGAGAAAATTCAATCCCTAAAAGGAGAAATATGTATAATGTAATTTTTTTTTTGCTAACTCAAATGTATAATGAAATTGACTACCAAAACATGTTACTGTGGTTTGGGATATTTTATAATAGTTAAAATTGTGAATAATATAATGCAAATTCACATAATACATGTTTTGAGAGAAAAGAAAAATCAGAGAATGAAATGATTGGTAGAATCAAACCTTGGGGCTTTGGCTCTTAGCAAGTTCATTGTACAAAGATGGATTCTTCCTGGAAAGTGATGAAACCAATAATATAATAACCAAACATCATACTCAAAACTCAAGCTTTATTTGACCAAGACACACATAAAAAAAGCCCCATAATTTTCAAATTAAAAAAAACATAACCTTTTTCTTATGTCTAATTATACCTTTTTGATTACGTAATTGTATTAAACAAGTTCATTCAGCTTTATCCATATAAAAAAGGTGGCTATTTTTATTCATATAAAAAAGTATTGAAATGGACTAAGAATATAACGTACTCATAGTTATTAGTCTTGAAATGGACAAATCCGGATTTGATTCGTTCTACGGCATCTGACTTGCTTGAATCAAATTCCTCTAGCTCGTTCGTTAAGTTCGTGATCTTTGCGGCCGCGAGGTTCCCGATATCTGGTTTCTTACTACAAATATTTACCAAATCATATTAAAAAAGGGTTTCGGAGACGAATTATTATCTGTTTATAGAAAATTAATCATAGAGTACGACTAGGTACGATATATGTGGCTAGATGATCCGATGGCTATGATCAGCCGAGAACCATGCAAACTCGAAAACATTCGAATCTTATTGGGAGAGGAAAAGAGTGTGTGTACCTTAGAAGCTCTCCGAGTCTTTTTAGGGCGTCTTCGTACGACATTTCTATTCGTTCTAATAACAGAAAAAGAAGAATTTAGATAGGAAAACTTCATGTAGTGTGAAAATTATATGATTATCGATCCAGTTGGTCGACGCAACGAGAAACTAACAAAAAACAAGAAACTGGTCGAGTGATTTGCGACTTTATTATACCAACAAACATGCGTTAATTGACATAGGTTAATGACTTTGAAACTAAAACAACCAAACGAATCGAAAACTAACGATGGTTTTTTTACACGAGTGAAAAAAAGAAGCAGAGATCATCCTTAATTATGAACATCCAAAAATCTACAACAAAGTTGAAATGGTGAAGTGAGAAAAATAAAGATTATGATGATTAATGTTTGAACAGACCTTTGGGAGATTGATTGGAAAACAAAGGATCTAGAGAGTGATACTTGAAAATGAATACAAGTTTACTTGATATAAGGTAAGTAGATGCTCTCTACTCATCTATTTATAGCCTGAGATCTGTGACATTTCATTACTCGGAATTTTCTATACTTCAACTTGTCTTTAGGAGAATAAAAAACTCCTAACAAATTGGAGATATTTGACCAAAAAAAAGGAAGGTTTGTTATCTAAACATAACTTTTACGGGATATATAAAAAGAAAAATAATGGAGAATTTGATAAAAAAAAATATCAAACGTTTTTGCATAGCATATACAAAATAAGTTTGCAAAATTTTGGAGGAAAAAAGAAAGCAGAAGAATTTTAGAGGAAAAAGGATAATTTTTAGAGAGAATTTAAAAAATGACACTTTAAAATATATATATATATATATATTATATTTGAAACAAATTTCACTATGAGTTATTCATTTTCAAAAACGAAATTTTTAACCTAGCTTTCTATTTATATTTGGATTTATTTATAATAAATAAAAATTGTTACTAAATAATGATGAATAAAATTTTCTGAATTTATAATATCTGAAATAAAAATATGAGAATTTTATTGGATTCAAAATTAGAAAATTCCTTTTTTTTAACAAACTACTAAAAATGGTAATATAAAATAATTTTGAGAAATACCACTTTTGAAATATATATTTTCCAAAAATGCTCGTAGACTAGGGATGTTAATGTGAGGTAACCCGTTATCCTAAATATCCCTAATCCGCCCCATTTTTTTACCGCAAGTTTTGCGGTATGTCCGTAGATCTTTTGCAATTTGTATAAATTATAGGTTCACATTTGTAAATACGAATAATTCGATCATGTATACTTTTTGTTCGGTAAAACATATATTATCATGTTCGGCATATTATTATAGTGATAAAGTATTATTATCATCGTTAGGTTTGGGTAAACTATTTTAGGTTTAAGGCCGTATATTATTTCCAAACAAATGCCACATTTTTAAATTATTTTCAAAAATGCAACTAAAATTATATTATTTATCTAAAATATCTTTAGGTTTGGGTAAACTATTTTAGGTTTAAGGCTTGTTAGCGGTTAAAACCCTTTTCATGGTTTAACTAAAAATATTTTCAAAATACTCAAAAAATCTATTATATATCTAAAACACGCTTTAGATTTGGATATACTATTTTGGTTTTAGGGCTTGCTCGAGGTTAAAACCCTTGTGAGGGTTTAAAAAACCATAAACCCTAATCTTATAAAACCCTAATTTCAATAAACAAGTGTAATTTAGTTAATTTACTCCTAATGATTGACACTTTTTAAAATGGACAACTCATGATAGTATTTTTGAAAATATAAACATCAAAAACGACATTTTTGAAATTATACCATATACATTTGTCAAATTCTGATATATTTTTCTAATGTGTTTAGAATTACTCGAGTAACTCCTTCGATTATCGCTAGGCATAAAAAACCAGACCGAACCTAGAACCGATCCAAAATACCCAGATATGATCGGTCCGGTTATGTCAATTTTACCCCATTTGGTAATAAAATATTATATCTACGGTACATGTTTGGGTCCGATTCCTACTCGAGAATTGATCGGATAACCGAACCTACTTGAATGATAGTCTATTAGTGGTTTCATGTGTCCTATGTATGAACTACATCTTTTTCTTGTCAAATTTTCAAATAGTTTGTACTTGGATTTGGTATTTTAAATATTTTGTCCCATGCTTTCTAACTTGACCTTAAGCCAATTAACGAATTGACGATTTCTGAAAATAATTAAATATTTATTATAAAAAAAAAAGCTCCATCCAGCTGCTTCCTCAGTTTTTATCTGTTTAAAGAATTCACGAAGTATCAAATTTTCCATTAACCTTAAAATACATGTTAGAATTGTTTATTATTGGTTCAATTTAGTCGTAGCTCAACCATTTTTTTTTTATAGAAACCATTGTTTTGGCATTTTATTCTTGTTTTTTGTTAATTTTTTCTTGTTTTATTTACATTTTCAATTTTGTCGGACATTATTTCGTTTTTTTCTATCATCAATTGGAATTTGAGAAACATGCATGTATCATTGTCATGTACCTAATCGCTAATCAAGGCCCGATTCAGTAGCAGCTGAATCTTCAATAACAATAACGGTTATTATAAAATAACTAGATTAGGACCCGCATAATATGCGGATATTAGATATTAAAATTGATTATTTATGTAGTTATACATATACAGTTATATTATAAATTAAAACCCTGTTAATATAGTCATAAATTACGTTTTGTTAACTGTGAGTAAGATAATCAATAATGAGTTTAAATCTTCAAAAAATTATAGAAATAATTCATCTAAATGAATGATAAGGTTTTTAAATCATATTTGAAATCTTATATACTTTGAAACAGAATCTGTTTTATAAATAAACGTCAAATATTTTTTTTAAAGTAATTCTTTAAATGAATTTCCTTACCGATTTGATAATTTTTAAATAAAGATCCAGTTACAAAAATTTAAACTTGAATCTTTACATTACAACATGAATTTCAGAAAATAAAATTACATACACTAATAAAACATTATGAAAATAATTTCTAACCTCCCACTTTCGAAAAATTCATGCAATAGATCGACAGTAAACACGATTTCGAAAATTAAATAATTTCGACTGATTTGTGGGATGGTGGTATATATGATTTACAAAGAAAATTAAGGATTTGGGATGTACGTTAAATTGTGGGAGGTCTGTGTTATTATAAAGTTCTTGGATTTGCCTTTTCTGAAGTAATAACATTTTTTAAAGGTTGAACGTATGTTTACTTTTCCTTTTTAAATAATATATGGTTTAACATTTATTTTGTTTTTATATATAAATTTTTATTTTTGTGATGTAACATTTATTTTGTTTAACATAATAGTATTTATATTTAGTTTTTTTTTTAACGATTTACATAAGATTTGGTTTCACTTTTAGAAATACAGTAGAACCTCGATAAATTAATATTCGATAAATTAATAAACACCATAAATTAATAAATTATCCCGGTCCCGAGTCGGGCCAATGTAAAAATCAACTCAATTTGATAAAATGATAAGATAATAATTTTTTTGAAACTCCTATGTAAAATATGGTCCCAATAATAATATAAATTAATAATCATATATAATTATGTATATATATATATGATAATGTACTAAACATGGTTTTAGTGATTTTTTTTTAACTTAAAAATGAAAATCTCATTAGACCTTATCTTTTAATTTAAGTGTTACATCAAAAACTTTTATAATTGTTTTTTCGATCTTTACCATAAACTTGTAAAAATTATAGGTAAAATAATTGATTCTTTATAATAACGCTTTATAAATGTATTCATCGATATTAGGGATAATAACTATGATTTTTTCTAAATTTTATACATAGTATACCATTTTAGTTTGATCGTCTATTATAATAATATCATCCACTCTATTGCGATAATCAAAAAATTTAATCAAAATTTCATCAATTTGCAAATAGATTCATTAAATTTCATAATATAACATTATTCGAAAAAACAAATTAAGAAGAATCTTACCTAAAATGGATTTCTCTGTATAAATTAATATTAATTTATCGATAAAATAATATTCTCTCTAAATTAATAAATTATCTCGGTCCCAACATTATTAATTTATAGAGGTTTTACTGTATGTTAATAAAACAATAAGAAAAATGTTAATGTGTCTTTATTTTATTAGTTTAACGTAATGATTTTTTAATTTTTTTAATTGCTTGATTTTAAATAAAGTATTTTAACACGTGTCATCATCTCGATAGATAATAGACATATGTCACGATCTCATGAGTTACAATTTTGACAAACTCTCCTTTATATAATAAGATTCCATCTATCCTTTAATACTACTTTCTCCCTTTTTTCTACTAGATGTTTTAGAGATTTTTTTTGCTACATTTAAAGTAATGTTTTCAAGTTTTCAAGCAAAATTAAATGTGTTTTTATTGTTTTGGCTATTTGAATTCTCACACATACTATTAAATCAAATTTTATTTCTAAATATAACACACATTTTGAAATATTTCATCCATACTACATTTTTATAATTAAAAGACTAATATGACTTTCTTTTTAATTTGATTATAAGAAAAACAGAAAGAACATTTTGATATGCTTTAAATGGTTACTTTTAATTATGACTTGGCATGGAGATAGTTCTATGTGCGCTTGTTGATGTGTGTTATATTACCATGCCAAGTCATTACTATGTGCTCCTTTCCAAAAATATTACCATTTTCTAAACTGCTCATGATCAAATTTTTTTGTGTTTAAGTTATGATAAAGGTTATGTTCTCGTTATTTTTTATGAGTTTTGCTTTCTGAGTTTACTCATGCTCTTATATTTTAACTTACCATTAATCTTATAGTTAGGTTTTATGAGATAGCTAACACGTAAGAAACGGTCTTCTTTGTGGGGCACTTCTTAAATGAAAATCCATCTGTTACCCTTGGCTTTTCAACTAAATTTACTCTGAAATGTTTCATTTTGGTTTCATGTATTGGTTCAGGAGTAGAGCATAATAGAAGGGAGCAAGTACTAAACGCTAAGATGAATGACTTATATATCTTCTTGCTGTGGAGAGTTTGAACGTGAGTGTTGCACCGGGTTTATTTCTTCATCAATTGATAAGCAACAAAACAAGTTTTTAATGGGTAATTCTCAAAGTATCACACTTTAATTTTTTGTTTTAAAAAATGCCACAATTTTTTAATGTTCCAAAATACCAGTGTTTGTTAAATGTTCCAAAAATACCACAAAACTAAATTTAACTTTCAACAATCAAAACTAAACCCTTAACCTTAAACCCAAACCGTACCCCCTAAAATTAATACCATTCAAAAAATTAATTATAAACCTTTGAAAATCATTTTTTATGTTTAATAAATGGTGGTTTTTTGAAACATTTTAAAAAATGGTAATATTTTTGGAAACAAAACTCCAAAGTGTGGTATTCTAGAATTTTTTCTTTTTTATTAGTTTGATGTTTATGTTAGTTATACTTGTAACATTTACTTATCAATGGGGCAAAGCTAACATTTTTCTTCATAGCCAAAGATTTATGCAAACACAAATGCTAAATGTTACTCAAGTTGTAAACTTGGAGGCATGAGAGAAAGTAAATCCATTTTGTCTTCTGTCATCTTTTTTGTTCAATCATTTTTATGTTTCTTGATAATTTAGGAAAACCTTAATAGATATGTAAAATAACTTCTTAATAAATACTCCCTCCGTTCTTTAAAGATTGATGTTCTAGAAAAAAAATTTGTTTTAAAAAGATTGATTTTTTACATTTTCTATGTAATAATAATTATAAATTATAGATTTCAAGACATATTAATTGATTTTATTGGATTGTTATTGGGTCAAACTTATGGAAAATTGTTTAGTACAAAAACCAATACATTTCTAGTCATACATTAATTTGTTTTCTTAATATGTGTGAAAACTCTAGAAAATCAATCTTTAAAGAACGGAGGGAGTATTTAGGAAGCTTTATTTTTCAAGAATGATTCCTACGTATTCAAGAAAGTTTTCCTAGAAAAACAAGAAGCAAGGTGCTTGGTTTTCAAATTTTTTTGCTTTGATATGATTCTATGTTATTTTGCATTCAACTGTAACATGCAGCCTATTAACACTTGATGAAAATTAATAAGATTTAGTATCATTTGAAAATATAGAAATGCAGAGCTAGATGAGATGATTAAATTGATAGAGAAAGGTTATCCAATAACTAACTTTGATTGGAATAACGGAGCAATTGACGTAGACAGTGCAACTAGCAATTGCTCCAACATGTATAAAGAGATAAAGTTTGATTCCAGATATAAAGTTTGGAAATACAACAGTTTCACGACACTTTATTAATACTACTAACGGCGTACGAGAACAGAGATATTCATCAAAACAATAAGGTCAAGAACACGATTTATAGATTTGCAACATAATTCAATAAATGGATTAGAGGCAACCCATAACCAAGGGAAGAAGATTATGAATCCAAATGAAATTTCAATAGCCAAAGAATTCATGCGAACCTTGGAAATTAAAACGGACTAGGTACAAGAAGAATAGTAAAGATAGGACATCTTATGATACTTGGTATCTTATTTATGAGTTACATAGAAATATTTTTAATAATATGAAGGTGGTGGAGGAGATTTGTATTCGGCCTTTGGAGAAGGAGAGTATGATGGAGATGGTGGTGGAGATTTGTACTCAACCTTTGGAGAAGGAGAGTAATACGCTGGTGGAGGAGGAGAGCTGTAGACATATGGTGGTGGTGGAGATTTGTAATCAACCTTGGGAGAAGGAGAGTAATATGGTGGTGGTGGTGAGCTGTAAACATACGGTGGTGGAGGAGATTTGTATTCAACCTTTGGAGAAGGAGAATAATATGGTGGTGGTGGTGAACTATAAACGTAAGGTGGTGGAGGAGATTTGTATTCAACCTTTGGGGAAGGAGAATAGTATGGGGGTGGAGGTGGGGAACTGTATACATACGGTGGTGGAGGAGATTTGTATTCAACCTTTGGGGAAGGGGAATAGTACGGTGGTGGAGGTGGAGAAGTGTAGACATACGGTGGTGGAGGAGATTTGTACTCAACCTTTGGAGAAGGAGAGTAATGTGGTGGTGGAGGTGGGGAACTGTAGACATACGGTGGTGGAGGAGATTTGTATTCAACCTTTGGGGAAGGAGAATAGTACGGTGGTGGAGGTGGAGAAGTGTAGACATACGGTAGTGGAGGAGATTTGTACTCAACCTTTGGAGAAGGAGAGTAATGTGGTGGTGGAGGTGGGGAACTGTAGACATACGGTGGTGGAGGAGATTTGTATTCAACCTTTGGAGAAGGGGAATAGTACGGAGGTGGGGGTGGAGAACTGTAGACATATGGTGGTGGTGGAGATTTGTACTCAACCTTTGGAGAGGGAGAGTAATATGGTGGTGGAGGTGGAGAGCTATAGACATATGGTGGTGGTGGAGATTTGTAATCAACCTTGGGAGAAGGAGAGTAATATGGTGGTGGTGGTGGAGAGCTGTATACATACGGTGGTGGTGGAGATTTGTATGAGGGCTTAAGAGAAGGCGAGTAGTATGGTGGTGGTGGAGAATTATAGACGTATGGTGGTGGAGGAGATTTGTATGCAAGCTTAGGAGCAGGCGAGTAGTACGGTGATGGTGGAGAGCTGTAGACATACGGTGGTGGTGGAGATTTGTATACTGGTTTAGGTGATGGTGAGTAATAAGGTGGGGGAGGTGGAGAATGGTACACATATGGTGTTGGAGGAGATTTGTACTCAATCTTTGGAGAATGAGAGTAGCATGGAGGAGGAGGTGGGCAAACACAAACATGTGGGTGTGGTGGAGATTTGTATACAACCTTTGGTGATGGTGAGTAGTATGGTGGTGGTGGAGAACTGTAAATATATGGTAGTGGTGGAGATTTGTATGAATGTTTAGGAGTAGGTGAGTAATAAGGAGGAGGTGGGGAGCTGTAAACGTATGGATGTGGTGGTTGAGATTTGTATACGGGCTTAGGTGATGGAGAGTAGTATGGTGGGGGTGGGGAGCTGTAGACGTATGGAGGTGGTGGGGATTTGTATGCGGGTTTAGGTGAAGGGGAGTAATAAGGTGGAGGTGGGGAGCTGTAGACATATGGTGGTGGTGGTGATTTGTATATATGCTTAGGTGATGGAGAGTAGTATGGTGGGGGTGGGGAGCTGTAGACATATGAAAGTGGTGGGGATTTGTATGTTGGCTTGGGAGAAGGCGAGTAATATGGTGGTGGTGGGGAGCTGTAAACGTATGGGGGTGGTGGAGATTTGTATGAGGGTTTCGGTGAAGGCGAGTAGTATGGTGGTGGGGGAGAGCTGTAGACGTAAGGTGGTGGTGGAGATTTGTATGCGGGTTTAGGAGAAGGTGAATAGTATGGTGGTGGTGGAGAGCTGTAGACGTAAGGAGGTGGTGGAGACTTATATGATGGTTTAGGTGAAGGTGAGTAGTATGGTGGTGGTGGAGAGCTGTAGACGTATGATGGTGGTGGAGTTTTGTATTCAACCTTAGGGGCAGGTGCATAGTATGGTGGTGGCGGGGAACTGTAAACGTATGGAGGTGGTGGAGATTCGTATGAATGTTTAAGCGAAGGTGAGTAATATGGTGGTGGTGGAGAGTTGTAGACATATGGTGGTGGTGGTGATTTGTATACGGGTTTAGGAGAAGGCGAGTAATATGGTGGTGGTGGAGAGCTGTAGACGTAAGGAGGAGGTGGAGATTTGTACAATGGTTTAGGTGAATAGTATGGTGGTGGTGGAGAGCTATAGACGTACGGTGGTGGTGGAGATTTGTATACTGGTTTAGGAGAAGGCGAGTAGTATGGTGGTGGTGGAGAGCTGTAAACGTAAGGAGGTGGTGGAGATTTGTACGATGGTTTAGGCGAAGGTGAATAGTATGGTGGTGGTGGAGAGTTGTAGACGTATGGTGGTGGTGGAGATTTGTATTCAACCTTAGGGGCAGGTGTGTAGTATGGTGGTGGTGGAGAATTGTAAACATATGGTGGTGGAGGAGATTTGTATTCAATCTTTGGGGAAGGTGAGTAGTATGGGGGTGGTGGTGAAGTGTAAACATATGGTGGTGGTGGAGACTTGTAGTCAACCTTTGGAGAAGGTGAGTAGTATGGTGGTGGTGGAGACTTGTAGTCAACTTTAGGGGAAGGTGAGTAGTATGGTGGTGGTGGTGAAGTGTAAACATATGGTGGTGGTGGGGATTTGTAGTCAACCTTTGGAGAAGGTGAGTAGTATGGGGGTGGTGGAGAACTATAGACGTAAGGAGGTGGTGGAGATTTGTAGTCAACCTTAGGGGAAGGTGAGTAGTGTGGTGGTGGTGGAGAGCTGTAGACGTAAGGAGGTGGTGGAGATTTATAGTCAACCTTAGGGGAAGGTGAGTAGTATGGTGGTGGTGGAGAGCTGTAGACGTAAGGAGGTGGTGGAGACTTGTAGTCTACCTTAGGAGATGGTGAATAATATGGTGGAGGTGGTGGAGAAGTGTATACGTACGGAGGTGGTGGAGATTTATAGTCAATTTTTGGTGTAGGAGAATTGTACAAGGGTGGTGGTGGAGAGCTATAGGTGTAGGGTTCATAAGAAGCTGCAACCATTGTTGCCATGATAAGAAAACCAAGAGCATAAACGAGATGGGCTGAACGCCCCATCCCGAGAGAAGATGTCATTCTTATTTTGATGGTTTCTTCAACGCCTCACTGCGTTGGTTAGTTTTGTTTTATGATTCTACATTACTTTTGCTTTCCTTTTATATAGCCGATGGTTTGGTGTCTTTCCTGTTGGTTTCGCTTGCAACTCAATCATCGTCGAAGCATGTCTGCGTCAAACTATCGTGAAACGTGCAAGAACGTGCTTCAAAATGTCAACGACCAACTTTCCATTTTTATATTCTCAAGTTCGTGTAGGAAGATGCATAATCATTGTTCAATTATTTTGTCAACGACCCAATTCATTTCCTTCTTGTTATTTATGGTTGGAGAAACTGATTATTAAACTTGGAACCAATTTCGGATATTCGATTTTCGTATTTCTTAAATTAATATTGGTTCCATAAGATTGATACTTACATTAACGTCCGGTAACTTTTTTTTTTTTTATAAAAAAAGTGGATGCATTTAAATTTTAATGGTAGCACGAGTACTTTACATATAACACTCTAGAAAAAAGCCCCAAGATTTTCCACGTCTACAAGACTATCATGTTGGGTGTATCTGTCTGTAGATAAATTATCATATGAACATTTATTGTTTCTTCTTCTCGATTTAAAATTTCATTTTCTTGAAAATATTATAGTGTATCATTCAATAAAGCTTTTGGGGAAAATAACTCAAAAAACTTCTACTTAAAACAATTTTTAGAACACTGTTTTTAATCTACGTTATTTAGAACTTTAGATGTTAGTTTGCATCAACTATTTGAAACACTTAATCTATTAACGGATGATAACGTGATATATAAATTAACAAACTTCAATAAACCTAGCAGTTTCACTTAACCAAAATATCATGAAAACTTTAAATTAATCTTAAGCCTAACAGAACATAACAAAAGGTGAACTGTTTTTAATGTAAATCGTCTCTTTTTAGAAAGTCAAATGGAGTTTTGGAACAAACCTTAAAACCATTTTTTAAATATGAAAAGAGTAATTTGTCCATTTAAATGTCAAGCTATGATGAGAACATGTTGAATGGCGTAAAAAACGTCACGTTTTACCAGTTTTGCGATTTGGGTAAGAGTAACTGCTGAAACTGAATTCCGCACTGTGAATTTAAATGTGAATCCAGCAAAAACTTTGGGTTAAAGAAATATTTACAAATATGATAAGATTGAGATGAGTACGGCGAGCTTGATTTATATTGATACTGAATCGAATTTCCAAAGAGATCTTAAGTGAGACATGATTACTGAAACGACCCGACCGGTTTTTTTTTTAAACATACAAACCTTGGTTTCGGACTAGCATTCCCATAAACGCTATACTCAACAACCAAGCAAAACATCACATATTACACTACAGCGGATAACCAAACAAACCAACAATTCAATTCCATTTAATAACTAACCAATCAGTTCTACAATATCAAATCCAATCCAGCAACCTAACAGTGGATCTAAAACGATAAATAAAACCACACAAGCACGAAACTCGAGACCCTAGATCATCTCCCTCTTCGTAGCCATGATTCCACGATCACAATTTTCCTTTACCTGTATCACATGGGAAAAAGAGATGCGTGAGTATTATCATAAATACTCAGTGAGACGGTCATCCCATCTACGACTGCGCACTCAGACACGATGGACCGCTCAGGCAAACATACAACACACACAGAAAGCAAACACAAAGGCTCAACCACAGCCAAACAGGCAGGCCTGTCGATCGACACTACCACTAGGTGTCGATCGACACCCCCAGTACATGCCTGTCGATCGACACACCCTCTAGGTGTCGATCGACAACACTTGTACCTGCCTGTCGATCGACACACCCTCTAGGTGTCGATCGACAGCCTCCGTGCTGGCCTGTCGTTGGACACACCTCGTGTGTGTCGTTCGACAGGCCTTGCGCAGAATCCTAGGAAATCGATCATAATCCTCTCGGATCGATTCCTCCTCTGCGTCAACACGAAACCTGTACGAAAACAACAATTCACACACAACAACCAACAATCCACAGTCTCAACAAACACATCAAGTTCAAACAAATCGTTCCAAACCTATCACCAAACAACCCTAACGAATCCACCGGCCCAGAAGCCATGGTCACGCACTCACCTTAGCCTATCAGTTGCCTCAGATTTCAACCTCTGGCAACTCTCCTCCTTTGCCTGATGAACAAGGCAAACCAAACCAGTCGGTTAACCCAAATAGAAATAGTCGGTTAAACCAACCAACCAAACCAAACCAATCCGGTTAACTAAACCAAACCAAAACAAACCAAACCGGTTAACTAAACCAAACTAAACCAATCTGGTTAACTAAACCAAACCAATTGGAGTGTCTACTAAACCGGATTAGGATTTTCTAAAAACAGAAACAACATGCTGACTTCGAAAGCACACTGAGAACGGAGATTACCTCAGAATCATGATCGGAAACCTGATCTGGAATCGTGAGACCGAGACCTTTCCAACGATATGCAGATCGTTTCCTAACTCCTTCTGGTTCGACGGGAAAACACCTATGAAGTGGACTGATTGCAGATCCAATTCTGCACGAACCTCTCTCGGGAAAACAACAATAAATTTCAGAATACTCTTCCAAAAGACAATCCGATTTCGCCTAAAGCTAGATATAAGAGTGGAGAACTTACCCTAAAAGTTTCACTCTAATCCAAACAGATTAGGCTATTTGATTCATTTCATTTTTTTCTACAAACACCAAAACGAATCCTCTTCTCTTCTCTTCCAATTTTTCAGTCTCTATCACGTTTTTCTGCACAAAAGGGAGGCTGATCTCTCTTATAAACGAGCCCTAGGGTTTCCTTAACCCAAACCAGCCAAACCGAACAATTAAAATTAAACCATTCGGTCCAATTCAATTCTCTTTTCTAAATTTTTGGTTCACGGGCGTTACAATTCTCTTCCACTAAACATGGATTCGTCCTCGAATCCGCAAAACACAGCCACATGGCTAACCACCTGGCCAACCTGCCAGTAACACCGTAGACTACATCTCCCAGACCCTCTCGAGGCTCACATCCGTCCTGTGCATATAGACCCGTCTACGACATTGATCGCTCATAGCTCATAACCACACCCTCTAACTCTCAGGATCGTCACCCCTTGAGTTCTCGGTGCCACATATCAACCCACCTCAATCCACGCAGTCCTGACGGTGTTTGATACCAACCATCTCCATACCCCTCACTTTCAGAACACATAGTCTTTCAAGCTCTCGGTATGCAGGGAACCCACACATCCCCTGGAGAGACACAACTCTCAAAGATCTGCCAGAGATCACAATCTCCATGAACTATCTCCATACCCTCACGTCCCCAGTCCACGCAGTCCTCTCGAACGATCGGTATGTAGGGAACAAACACATCCCCTGGACGACCCAACTCTAGACGTCTATAATGCATCTCTGACCGGAACTACCTCTCAAGGTCTCTACATGATACTCCCAACCCGGAATACCTTCACAACCGTGATCATCACAGATCACCCGGAGCATCCCTCTCACCGGATGTCCCTGCATAAGTCTCTCCGGAACTAGACAGTTTTACCCACAGTAAAACTTCTATCCCGAGACTCTCCAAACGCATAACACATATGCCCCGTTAGAGTTCCACCAAAACTGACAAGCTCTACTCACTATAAAGCTTCTATTTCGAGGTTCTCTAACCACAACACACACCTAACCCGTTAGAGTTCCTCCGAAACTGGCAAGTTTTACTCACTATCAAACTTCAATTTCAAGGTCCTCTAACCCCACACTCATGACCAATACCCAGGCCATCTGGACAACCCATCACACAGGGTGCCCCTGCTAGAGTCTCTCCAAAATAGACAAGTTCTAACCCCTATAAAACTTCTATTTCGAGATCCTCCAACCACCTATTCAAGGCAACTAAAGCCAAAACCCAAGAACCTCATAAGAACTACACATCTTATGAAACCGGAAGAATGTCATAATCATTTCACTCAAACGAAAATACATAATTCCAACAACATCACCACACCCGGTGGTCACTACTGATATATCATGGTTTTTACCATCTTTTGGCCATGATTTAACCCGGTTTTATCGAGTCTTTTTGGTATATTTCTAGTGTTCTAGAGTCTTTGCAGGTTTGTGTACGTGTCGAGCTTAATTGGTGATTATGGAGCATTTTGGAGCATCAAGAAAAGAAGAGCTGAAGTCGCGAGGACGGATTTTCAATTGCCGTCAGATTGGCGCGTCGATCGACGGAATCACATGTGCGTCGATCGACGGAGGCACCTGTTTCACGAAAGAAGAGGAATTTCCAATTCTGAAGATTTCCTTTTTACCCCAGAAGTTCCAGAAGTTAACAAATAAAGCCCAACCCGAATCCTAGCCTATAAATACCTAGTTTTCTTTTAGTTGCCAAAAAGCTTTCTTTTAATAAAAAAGACCTAGAGTTTCAGAGAGATTGTGAGAGTTAGGGAGACAAGTTTTCAGACCATTCAGATTGCTTCGAACCCTTCTGTATCTCTTTCTCTATCTTTATTTAATGCAGTATTATTCAGTTATCATGTTATTCGTTTCCATGTCTGAGTAATCTACTTGTTAGGTTTAGGGTTTTTCAAAGGAATTAAGATGAATTGTTAGAATTGAATTCATGTTAGGATTATCTATTGGTTCTTCATCTAGATTGCTATAACCCTGATTTAGGATTGATCACCCTTGATTAGATATCTTAGGTTAATTAATTAGAAGCGGAAGCATCAATTGATAACCTGACCATAATCTTAGATGAGCAAAATCACCTATTCTCAAAGGAATTTGGTTTAGGGATTTTGTGAACAATTGAAACCTGAACTTTAATGCTTGCATAAATTGATTGATTTTACAAAGGAATTTGGATTTCTAGGGTTTATGCATAGATAATTAATTCAACGGAAGTCGTTTAATTTTACATTAGAGTTTCAAGTTCGAGAACGAATCTTCATTAAAATCCTGACAGTTTATTAAATCTACAATTTATCTTTGCCTGCGAATTTCCCGAAAACCTAGCTTTTGTTTAATTGAATTCTTAAAACCAACAATCTTTCTTTGTTTTGAATTATTTCTTGTTTTTATTCTACTTTATTTGCTTAGCTCAATTCGAAGTCATAAATCCTATCGTTTGATTTGACTCCCAGTGATTCGACCCCTACTACGACGACCTCTTAATTTGAGAGAGTAGCTCAGGGTAAATTTGAGCATATCAACTACCAAACCAGAGATTCGAACCCATGAGACCCAGTTCACTTCCCGGCTTACTTCACAAACCCCAATTGAACCTTGTCTCATTTTAACCTCTGGTTCTCAAGTCTCTTCCTGGACACCGTCACAGTCCCACAAGACTCTGGACAACGGCACCTTTTCCCGGTGCAAGATCCTGACACTTCTCTCAACGATTCTTACCGGCCTCAACTCAACCTCCAAAAACTGAAGATCTGCAAAAGTCCTCACCACTACCTCCCAAGACCCATGTAGACACTTCGTGAGCTTCGCCACATGGAACACTCAAGAAAGTTCTGCATGATCTGAGGTAGCTCCACACGATAAGCAACTGGCCCCACTCGCTCCAACACCCGGACCGAGCCCATAAAACCACCGGCTAAGCTTATCCTCTGCAATGGATCTGTTAGAACCCTACAACATCTCCACTCTGAGATACGCTCTATCTCCCACCTTAAACTCTAACTTATTTCTCCTTTCATCGGCACAACTCCTCGGCCGATCAAGAGCCTCTTTCATGTTGAGTTCATAGCACGGATCTTCTCTGTCGTCTTCTGAACAAGATCTGCACCATATATGCTCCTCTCCCCCACTTGGGTCTAGCATAAAATGTGCGACATGGCCTCCCATACAAAACTCAAAAGGAGCCATACCACTACTGGCCTGAAAGCCCTCACAAACCTAAAAGTGCACCTCGAATCTCTGTCTGACACAAAACTCGCTAGCACTCCAAGCCGCCGCACTAACTCACTCTCATATTTCATAACCAGAACCGCTGCTCCCTCGGTTTTCCTAATGGTCAGAAAATGTGCTAACCTAGACAGACGATCCGCAATTAGTCAAATAACAACATGAGTCCAAGAAACCGGCAACCCTGCCGCAATATCTAAGGAAACATGCCTCACTTCCCCTCTGGAATGGGAAAACGGCCCCCACCAACTGGCAACTTATCGCAAGCTGCGACCTAATTAGCCACGTCCTTCTTCATCGTGACTCAGAGGTAGTACCGTTTCCGATCACTATGCCTCTTTGTCGCTTCCGGATGAATAGAGAAAACATGCTCACATGAGCCTCTCACCGAAATCGCCTGCCTCAACCCTCATCCTTAGGCACACTGACTCACCTGTGCCCTAAGATAGTTCCAATCACCGAAACCTAATAACCAGAAGCTTCAACCTTAGAAGAATCCACCTACCCTGATCCTTCTCCTAAGCTACTCGAAGCCTGCTCAAAAGGTTTACCTGATTAATTGTCTCCTGTCCCAACGGCTCTCGTGAGATAACGTACAACCTCAACCTATCAATCTCACTCAACCATACCTCCACATCCTGCTTCTAAGCCAAAGCATACCGCCTCTGACTAAGAGCATCCACCTCTAGCTAAGTTCACTACTATGGTAAACTATAAACAGACCCCAATCTGCTACAACTCCACCCATCACTTCCGCTTAAAATCCCAAGACCACACAAAAGGAACCTCCTCCTCTAACCGCTTGGTCTTAGGTTGAGCCAAACTCGCAAAACCTTTTGATGAAACTCCTGAAATAACATGCCAACCCGAGAAAACTACTAATCTTAGTTGCATTCCCGAACTATGCCAAATCTCAGATAGATTGCATCTTAACTGGATCAACAGAAACCCCATCTGCAGAAACAATAAGACCTTGAAAACCCATTTTCCGCTGCCAAAAACTGTACTTGCTCAACCTCGTAAACAACTTCTGTTTCCGCAACTTCCCCAAAATTACCCTCTCCTTGCTCATGCTCCCCATGACTCCCCGAATACACCAAGACACCATCGATGAAGTTAATCACGAACTCATCCAGATACTCCTGAAATGCTTCGCTCATCAACCTCATAAACGCAGCTGGTGCATTTGTCAACCCGAAAGGCATCACCACTAACTCAGCACTGCCCATAACTCGTCAAGAAAGCCGTATTCCTGACATCCATCTCATCACTATAAATCTGGTGTTAACCGGATGCCAAGTCAACCTTGAAGAATCAAGTAGCCCCTCACAATTGATTCAACAACGCATCAATTATCGGCAGAGGATACTTGTTCTTCACAGTGACTCGGTCACCGATACACAACTGGAAACAACCACACTTGTTTTTCATAAACAACACCGGTGCTCCCTACGGTGAAGTACTCAACAAATCCTCTAGCCGCCTCATCAGCTCTGCCAACTCTACTGGAGTCATCCTGTAAGGTGCCTTAGATAACGGCATCGTCCAAGGCTCTAACTCAATCATGATAGGATCAGACCGCGATGACAGTAATCCCTGCAACGACCGAAAGACATCCTCACAGTCCTGGACAACCCGAATATCCCTCACTGCAACCTCACCTACAGACTCCGCCAGCACGATAGTCTCCAAGTAAGCCTCGCAACCCCTGAGTCATAACCTCAGCCTACACCCAAGAGATCACGAGACTCTCAGAAGTTGGTCTCACTCCCTGTTAAACCAAACTTCCTCCATCACGCTCAAACACAACACGACCCCGGTGACAATCCAGATGAACTATGTACTGATCAAGCCAATCCGTACACATGATGCCATCATACAGGTCCACTGGACTGATCACCAAGTCCGCTGGCATCAACTCACCAGCCACTAGAATCTCCACGCCTCTCGCTCGGCCATGAGTAACTAGTAACTTTCCTCCCACTTCCTCTTATGTCCCTGCGCAGGCTTGCCGCCATGCCTCGTGTGTCGTTCGACAGGCCTTGCGCATAATCCTAGGAAATTGGTCATAATCCTCTCGGATCGATTCCTCCTCTGCGTCAACACGAAACCTACACGAAAACAACAATTCACACACAACAACCAACAATCCACAGTCTCAACAAACACATCAAGTTCAAACAAATCGTTCCAAACCTATCACCAAACAACCCTAACGAATCCACCGGCCCAGAAGCCATGGTCACGCACTCACCTTAGCCTATCAGTTGCCTCAGATTTCAACCTCTGGCAACTCTCCTCCTTTGCCTGATGAACAAGGCAAACCAAACCAGTCGGTTAACCCAAATAGAAATAGTCGGTTAAACCAACCAACCAAACCAAACCAATCCGGTTAACTAAACCAAACCAAAACAAACCAAACCGGTTAACTAAACCAAACTAAACCAATCTGGTTAACTAAACCAAACCAATTGGAGTGTCTACTAAACCGGATTAGGATTTTCTAAAAACAGAAACAACATGCTGACTTCGAAAGCACACTGAGAACGGAGATTACCTCAGAATCATGATCGGAAACCTGATCTGGAATCGTGAGACCGAGACCTTTCCAACGATATGCAGATCGTTTCCTAACTCCTTCTGGTTCGACGGGAAAACACCTATGAAGTGGACTGATTGCAGATCCAATTCTGCACGAACCTCTCTCGGGAAAACAACAATAAATTTCAGAATACTCTTCCAAAAGACAATCCGATTTCGCCTAAAGCTAGATATAAGAGTGGAGAACTTACCCTAAAAGTTTCACTCTAATCCAAACAGATTAGGCTATTTGATTCATTTCATTTTTTTCTACAAACACCAAAACGAATCCTCTTCTCTTCTCTTCCAATTTTTCAGTCTCTATCACGTTTTTCTGCACAAAAGGGAGGCTGATCTCTCTTATAAACGAGCCCTAGGGTTTCCTTAACCCAAACCAGCCAAACCGAACAATTAAAATTAAACCATTCAGTCCAATTCAATTCCCTTTTCTAAATTTTTGGTTCACGGGCGTTACAATTACAAAGCTGAATCTAGTGTTAAGTGTTATAATCAGGAAAAAGATGTCAAATTTTGTTGTCTCTCCTTGTATCTATATGTCGATCTAGCTCCTTCATCTAGCTCCGCGTATCTAAGATTAGCTACGCGTATCTCGAACACATTTCCACTCGGTTATTTGAAAATCTTGCGGAAGCCGTTGAGTGAAAGATCTCTTTTGACTCATTCCAACTCTGTTGCTTGGCCTCCCCTTTTGTTCTTATTCCATTATTCAAGCTAATTGGGCTTACGGTCTAGGCCCGGGTTATTGATATCTCGATATTATTGCGGCATATTAGGTGCTTTTAGGCCTAAAACCAATGTTTTTAAAACCGGACCAGACCGGCGGTTGAACCGGGTTCAACCGCGAACCGGTCACATGTCCGGTTCGGTTCAATATTAAAACCCAAATGTAGTTGAACCGGCATCGAACCGGGTCGGACCGGCGAACCGGTTGACCCGGATCAAACCTGGTTCAACTGTTTTCTAATTAAAAAAAATATATTTTTATTTCATTTTTCTTTAATTAATATGTTTATCAAAATTAAAACTAAAAAAATAAGGTTTATAGATAATAAGATATTAATAAAGATTTAACATTTTCTCTAATATAATCATATTCAGTGAAAAAAAAAATATTTTTCAAATAATTATAATCTTTTTAAAATTTTAAGACAAAAAAGATTAGTTATGTATTTAAGTATCATCATTTTATTATTTAGTTTTGCTATAGCTATTGAATTTTTTTTGTTTTTCTAAATATTTGTACTAAACTTAATATTTTGTTTGATATTTGGATAGTTATGCACATACATATAAAAAACAAATTCTATATACTAATATTTTTAAAATATTATTGAATCCGGTTGAACCCGGTTAGACCCGGTCGGACCATATTAACCCACGACCCAAAAAAAATCCGGTTCGGTCGCCGGTCCGGTTTTAAAAACATTGCCTAAAACCAAAAATCCTCACCATTTCTGCGCATTTATGTCCTAGCTTTTATGGACCTGATTTGGTGACAAATCCAACTTCAACAGTAACAATAATGGCATGGGTGATGTAGCGTTGTAATTTTACGATTATTGTAAAGAAATTTTAAGAGAGATTCAAATCCATGGCGACGGTTTTACAGTGGCCAAAAGTCTGATGAGATAATTGTGTGGATTTTTAGATAGTAAGATATTAGTTATATATATGGATGGCAAAATGCAACAACGATAGAATCTCGAGACAATTATAGAGAATATATGCTAGAATATAAGAGCTGGAGAAGGTTGATGAACAACTATGTCTGAATATTTTTGAGTATGAATCATCTAATAAACGGCTCCGTAATTATAAAGTTTAACACTCACTCTCTTTATCGAAAATTGTCATAGGCTTTTATTGGATTATGTATTGTCATTTCGATTATGAAAAGTTTGCGAAGTTGATATAAGTAAGTATGAAAAATTTCCTAAAATACCATACTTTGAAGTTTTGTTTCTAAAAATACCTCTATTTTAAAAAAAATTCTATAAATACCACAAAAGTTCCAAAAATACCACAAATTTTCTTAAGTTCCAAAATTACCACAAACACAAAAGTTGACTTTTAAAGGTTAATAATTTAAAAAATTTGGGGTTGGATTAACTATTCCCAAATTAGGGTATAGTTTTAGGGAGATGAGTTTAGGTTTCGGGATTTATGGTTTAGTTTTGAATGTTAAAAGTTAATTTTTAATTTTGTGGTATTTTTGGAAATTTAAACAAAAGTGATTTTGGAACATTTGAAAAAGTGGTATTTTTTTAAATAAAACTTAAGAATGTGGTATTTTTGGAAATTGTCTAGTATGTATTAGTATATAGAACATTCGATCACCTTCGCGGAGAACACTATATTTCTCAATTTCTGATGTTGATATCTAGGTTTCACTTTTACTCCTTAAATTAACTGAGACAAGCAGATAACGACACTTATTTATACCGAATTTTCACAAAATGTTTAGTAGGAAGTCTTTATGTTTCGTGGTAATGTTGAGGATAAAACTATTCCTTTTAAGCTAAGAGAATCACTTAATTCCACGTATCTCACGGCTTAGAAGAGACCCATAACGTCTTTGATAGAGCATATCTTTCGATAAAAGCCCTAGAGGAGTTCAAGCATGAATCAACAATTGCCAAAATATGTAGGTAAGACCACCTGGGCCTGATCTCTACCACTCGTAGGCCCTAGCTAACCCAAGATTTTATTTTACCTGGGTCAACAGTAAAAAAATAAAAATAATAATGTAATATCTTTCGATAAAAGCCCTAGAGAAGTTCAAGCATGAATCAACGATTGCCAAAATATGTAGGTAAGACCACTTGGGCCTGATCTCTACCACTCGTAGTCCCTGGCGAACCCATGATTTTATTTTACATGGGTCAACAATAAAACAATTAAAAAAATAATGTAACAAAGGGAGGCTTGAACCTTGGACAATGGTGGTTCAGCACTTAAGAAACTACCTATACTACACAATTTTTCACGTTAATACATGTAATAAATTTTACTTATAACTTTTGCACAGGTTAGATGACCTACCATCCTTCTTCCTAGGTTCGCCACTGCGTCGTAGTGTACCCCGTTACTCCGAGTAATTAATATGAGTCCCAAACCGAGTGGCTAGACGAGCTAGTACCCTGTATCAATACCCGGAGATGGACCATGGGGTTCGAGTTCTTCTGTCAGCTCAAGTTAGGTATAAAATGTATTTGCCGTGAACTTTATTTTTCTCTACTTCAGATGTTGATATCTAGGTTTCATTTTTGTTCCTTAAATGAACTGAGAGAAGATGATAACGACATTTATTTATACTGCTTTTCACAAAAAATATTTAATATGAAGTTATCATAGTTTATGGTAATGTTAAGGATAAAATAACTTTTTGGAGCTACTCGAATCGACTGAAATCACGTATCTCATGGCTCAGTGGGACCTTTAACGTCTTTCGTAGAACAATTTTTTTGAAAAAATAGTTTAGGCATAAATCTACAATGGACCAAAACATGTAGGTGAGATCACTTGGAGATGGAGCACGAGGCTCAATTTTTCGTATCACGGACTCATGTTAGGTATAAGGTGCTAAGTTCAAAGTTTTTCAAATATCTGTATTTGAATTCATATTCAATGTGTAAAAAGTACATTCACCTTATACGTGTGGTATGACAAAAACATCATGTAGCTGGATGCCTTCTTTTTGTTCTTGGATTCGGCTATGTCCTACGCCATCTTGGTAGTATGCCACTATAAGAAAACAAGGCTATTTCCAACGGTGGTTTCGTTGGAAATTTCTGATAAAATTTGGACCGATATTAGACCGAATTTCAACGGATAAAGGTTTGTCGGAAAACGGTAGAAATATATATTCTGACGGAAAAACCCATTGGAATTAGGTAGAAATACGTGGTCGGAAATCTGTGGGAAATTTATTCCGTTGAAAATTGGTAGAAAATAAATAGATGTTGTTATAGCCGTTTGAATTTTAAATTTCCGTCAGAAATCCATCGTAAAAATCTCAAACTTCTTCTACAAATAATGCTCCATTGTCATTTCACCAAACAAATAAAAGCACAAACAAAACTAAAATGGAACCTTCAAATAGAAATACATATTTTCGAGCTTAGATGGACAAACCTTCGCATGATCTGGAGACGGGTTTACTTACAGATGAGTTCTACGACGGAGTTCAACAATTCATGGGTTTTGCTACAAACCAACCGAGAACCACTAAAAAGACTAAAATGCCATGTCTTTGTTCAAAACGCCGGAACCGAAGAGAAAAATAGTCTGTAATACGATCATCTATATAGAGACGGATTTATGTTGGGGTACAAGATATGGTCTTCGCATGGAGTAGATGATTCGATGGTGAATTATGGTAGTACTAGTATTGATAGATAAGAGGAACCTAGAATGGTAGTAGATGAAAATGTAGGCATGGAATAGATGGTTAACGAAGCGTTTCGCGAGTATATACCGTCGTTCTTTGAGGATGGATGTAGAGTAGAGGAACAAAATTTAGATGTCCGACGGTACTTTGGTATGGTAGATGCTTCAAATGATCTGTTATATGATGGTTATAAAGAGGGTCATTCATCTTTATACTCTACTTATAGGATGATGAGTATAAAGACAGATTGGAATTTGTCTGAGGATTGTATGGATGTGATAGCTGATTATGTAAAATATATTATGCTTGAAGATAGTCTTTACCCGGATTCATACCATGATATACAAAAACTTGTAGCTGGGTTTGGTATGCCATATGAAATTATAGATATGTGAAAGAACAATTGTATGATATATTGGAGAGAGGATTCATGTCGCCAATATCGATATCAAGACACAAGTGGAAGAGTTCGAATCCCCTATAAGAGAATGTGGTATTTGCCATTAACGAAGAGGTTGAAAAAGTTATATAAATCAAAGCGTACGACAACTCCTATAAGATGGCATGGATTGCATACATAAGAACGTACGGCCGGTTTAGCCTCGTCTTTGTCACTATTGCCATTTACCGGTGATGAGCAGCAGTGAAAGTTGGATGTTGTAGTATGCCGGTTCCGATTTGCTCCTTGGTTTAAATCGAGATCAAGTTTTCTTTGGAGAGGCTTTTCGTTACCTGCTCCCCACGTTTTATTCATGTGTCCGTAGTTGGCTTTGTGACCCATTCCTTTAATATAGACGGCATATTCCTTCCAATCGGTTTGGTCTCTTGGTTTTGTAAGGATCGTTCTATTAATACTATTTGTTGTGAGAGTTGTGATATTCGATAGGGTTTTAGTTTTGTTACTTGTATGATACAAGTTGTATCGTTAGATTAGCACAATTTGAGGTTGGCCAATTCAATAGTTTCTTTGATGTGTTCTTCTTGGTCGTGTTTCAAATGACTTTTGCCGTTTCCAAAACATTATGGGAAGAATAGGTTTGTTATATCTTGCTAATTTTTCAAGCTAATGAACATTTGCAACAAAATTATATATATGGATTAGAGGCAACCCATAACCAAGGGAAAGAAGATTATGAATCCAAATGAAATTTCAATAGTCAAAGAATTCATGCGAACCTTGGAAATTAAAACGGACTAGGTACAAGAAGAATAGTAAAGATAGGACATCTTATGATACCTGATATCTTATTTATGAGTTACATAGAAATATTTTTAATAATATGAAGGTGGTGGAGGAGATTTGTATTCGGCCTTTGGAGAAGGAGAATATGATGGAGGTGGTGGTGGAGATTTGTACTCAACCTTTGGAGAAGGAGAGTAATACGCCGATGGAGGAGGAGAGCTGTAGATATATGGTGGTGGTGGAGATTTGTAATCAACCTTGGGAGAAGGAGAGTAATATGGTGGTGGTGGTGAGCTGTAAACATACGGTGGTGGAGGAGATTTGTATTCAACCTTTGGAGAAGGAGAATAATATGGTGGTGGTGGTGAACTATAAACGTAAGGTGGTGGAGGAGATTTGTATTCAACCTTTGGGGAAGGAGAATAGTATGGGGGATGGGGTGGGGAACTGTATACATACGGTGGTGGAGGAGATTTGTATTCAACCTTTGGGGAAGGGGAATAGTATGGTGGTGGAGGTGGAGAAGTGTAGACATACGGTGGTGGAGGAGATTTGTACTCAACCTTGGGAGAAGGAGAGTAATGTGGTGGTGGAGGTGGGGAACTGTAGACATACGGTGGTGGAGGAGATTTGTATTCAACCTTTGGGGAAGGAGAATAGTACGGGGGTGGGGGTGGAGAACTGTAGACATATGGTGGTGGGGGAGATTTGTACTCAACCTTTGGAGAGGGAGAGTAATATGGTGGTGGAGGTGGAGAGCTGTAGACATATGGTGGTGGTGGAGATTTGTAATCAACCTTAGGGGCAGGTGTGTAGTATGGTGGTGGTGGAGAATTATAAACATATGGTGGTGGAGGAGATTTGTACTCAACCTTTGGAGAAGGAGAGTAATATGGTGGTGGAGGTGGAGAGCTATAGACATATGGTGGTGGTGGAGATTTGTAATCAACATTTGGAGGAGAGTAATATGGTGGTGGTGGTGAGTTGTAAACATACGGTGGTGGTGGAGATTTGTATGAAGGCTTAGGAGAAGGCGAGTAGTATGGTGGTGGTGGAGAATTATAGACGTATGGTGGTGGAGGAGATTTGTATGCAGGCTTAGGAGCAGGCGAGTAGTACGGTGGTGGTGGAGAGCTATAGACATACGGTGGTGGTGGAGATTTGTATACTGGTTTAGGTGATGGTGAGTAATAAGGTGGGGGAGGTGGAGAATGGTACACATATGGTGTTGGAGGAGATTTGTACTCAATCTTTGGAGAATGAGAGTAGCATGGAGGAGGAGGTGGGCAAACACAAACATGTGGGTGTGGTGGAGATTTGTATACAACCTTTGGTGATGGTGAGTAGTATGGTGGTGGTGGAGAACTGTAAATATATGGTAGTGGTGGAGATTTGTATGAATGTTTAGGAGTAGGTGAGTAATAAAGAGGAGGTGGGGAGCTGTAAACATATGGATGTGGTGGTTGAGATTTGTATACGGGCTTAGGTGATGGAGAGTAGTATGGTGGGGGTGGGGATTTGTATGCGGGTTTAGGTGAAGGGGAGTAATAAGGTGGAGGTGGGGAGCTGTAGACATATGGTGGTGGTGGTGATTTATATACATGCTTAGGTGATGGAGAGTAGTATGGTGGGGGTGGGGAGCTGTAGACATATGGAGGTGGTGGAGATTTGTATGTTGGCTTGGGCGAAGGCGAGTAATATGGTGGTGGTGGGGAGCTGTAAACGTATGAGGGTGGTGGAGATTTGTGTGAGGGTTTCGGTGAAGGCGAGTAGTATGGTGGCGGTGGAGAGCTGTAGACGTATGGTGGTGGGGGAGATTTGTATTCAACTTTAGGGGCAGGTGCATAGTATGGTGGTGGCGGGGAGCTGTAAACGTATGGAGGTGGTGGAGATTTGTATGAAGGTTTAGGTGAAGGTGAGTAGTATGGTGGTGGTGAAGAGTTGTAGACATATGGTGGTGGTGGTGATTTGTATGTAGGTTTAGGAGAAGGCGAGTAATATGGTGGTGGTGGAGAGCTGTAGACATAAGGAGGAGGTGGAGATTTGTACGATGGTTTAGGTGAATGTGAGTAGTATGGTGGTGGTGGAGAGCTATAGCCGTACGGTGGTGGTGGAGATTTGTATGCTTGTTTAGGAGAAGGGGAGTAGTATGGTGGTGGTGGAGAGCTGTAAACGTAAGGAGGTGGTGGAGATTCGTACGATGGTTTAGGCGAAGGTGAATAGTATGGTGGTGGTGGAGAGTTGTAGACGTATGGTGGTGGTGGAGATTTGTATTCAACCTTAGGGGCAGGTGTGTAGTATGGTGGTGGTGGAGAATTGTAAACATATGGTGGTGGAGGAGATTTGTATTCAACCTTTGGGGAAGGTGAGTAGTATGGGGGTGGTGGTGAAGTGTAAACATATGGTGGTGGTGGAGACTTGTAGCCAACCTTTGGAGAAGGTGAATAATATGGTGGTGGTGGAGAACTGTAAACGTAAGGTGGTGGTGGAGACTTGTAGTCAACTTTAGGGGAAGGTGAGTAGTATGGTGGTGGTGGAGACTTGTAGTCAACTTTAGGGGAAGGTGAGTAGTATGGTGGTGGTGGTGAAGTGTAAACATATGGTGGTGGTGGGGATTTGTAGTCAACCTTTGGAGAAGGTGAGTAGTATGGGGGTGGTGGAGAACTATAGACGTAAGGAGGTGGTGGAGATTTGTAGTCAACCTTAGGGGAAGGTGAGTAGTATGGTGGTGGTGGAGAGCTGTAGACGTAAGGAGGTGGTGGAGATTTATAGTCAACCTTAGGGGAAGGTGAGTAGTATGGTGGTGGTGGAGAGCTGTAGACGTAAGGAGGTGGTGGAGACTTGTAGTCTACCTTAGGAGATGGTGAATAATATGGTGGAGGTGGTGGAGAAGTGTATACGTACGGAGGTGGTGGAGATTTATAGTCAATTTTTGGTGCAGGAGAATTGTACAAGGGTGGTGGTGGAGAGCTATAGGTGTAGGGTTCATAAGAAGCTGCAACCATTGTTGCCATGATAAGAAAACCAAGAGCATAAACGAGATGGGCTGAACGCCCCATCCCGAGAGAAGATGTCATTCTTATTTTGATTGTTTCTTCAACGCCTCACTGCGTTGGTTAGTTTTGTTTTATGATTCTACATTACTTTTGCTTTCCTTTTATATAGCCGATGGTTTGGTGTCTTTCCTGTTGGTTTCGCTTGCAACTCAATCATCGTCGAAGCATGTCTGCGTCAAACTATCGTGAAACGTGCAAGAACGTGCTTCAAAATGTCAACGACCAACTTTCCATTTTTATATTCTCAAGTTCGTGTAGGACGATGCATAATCATTGTTCAATTATTTTGTCAACGACCCAATTCATTTACTTCTTGTTATTTATGGTTGGAGAAACTGATTATCAAACTTGGAACCAATTTCGGACTTTCGATTTTCGTATTTCTGTAATTCCTATCGGTTCCCTAACGTCCGGTAGCTTTCTTTTTTTTTGAAAAAAGTTGATGCATTTAAATTTAAATGGTAGCAAGAGTTTACGTATAACACTCTAGAAAAACCCCCCATGATTTTCCACGTCTACAAGACTATCATGTTGGGTGTATCTGTTTGTAGATTGATTATCATATGAACATTTATAGTTTCTTCTTCTCGATTTAAAATTTCATTTTCTTGAAATTATTATAGTGTATCATTCAATAAAGGTTTTGGGAAAAATAACTCAAAAAACTTCTACTTAAAACAATTTTTAGAACACTGTTTTTAATCTACGTTATTTAGAACTTTAGGTGTTAGAACATATCTTTCAATATATAAAAGCCCTAGATGAGTTTAGGCATGAACCTACACTGGTCCAAATTAGACTTGTAGGTAAGATCACATGAGCCTGATTCCTACTCTTGATGGCATACCCCTTTACTCGGAGTAATATGAGTTAGTATGTGAAAAGAATATACTTCTAGATAAAAAAAAAGAAGAAGATCAAAGTAGAAGAAAATGATAATTATGTCTTTTTATTCTCATGAAAGTGCTTCAATAGTGGAAAGTGCATACGTGTGTGTTTTCATGTCGTGTATGCTCGCTTATTGTTGTCTTCTTCTTGATCAAAGAATGCTGAAGAGATAAGAGATACACCATGAAATGAAAGATGCTAATGCGTAAGATTTATGCTTTCCAATTTTCCGACTAATGTCGTCGAAGGGATATTTTGTAGCATGCATTGTTTACACATGTGTTGCAGCATTGCTCCTTGCCTTTATGTCTTCAACTCTTCACTTCATGTCGTGACTGTCGTCTATGTGCACTCCTGCAAAGAATAAACTGTTAATTGGCTAAAGCCTAAAGCATAGCAAAAGTGTGGCTAAATATAAGCCTGGCACGTTCTGTTAACGAACTAAATATAGACCCACAATGATGGCTTACATTTGGTGTACTCATATTAGGCCCATTAGCTTATTATATAATCTGTATATGAGCCGTGCAACATGGTACGCCGACCCGATGTTTCAATTTCAGGTTTTGTGATTAATTAGTGTTTAGTGTGGTATAATATTAATCCGATGTTTCATAATCCTTCTCCATCTTGCCAGACCGCACTTGTTCCAAGGTCTTAGAAGCTGAAAAGTAATTACGATACTTAGAGAGACGGTAAAGGACCCGATCCTCTACCACTGCCGGGTCTGATGGTGGTAGTCTTCTGATTCGTGCCATCACTTGTGCAATATCAGTTTGCCTTAAGGTTCTAAACGACCAATTACCCTCCCAAGCCGCCTCTGAAACCTTGGCACACTGTCTTACTCCTGATCTATCTCGTCGCTGTCTCTCCACTCCACTCACATCAATCAACCGTCCCTGGCCCATCCAATAATCCGACCAAAAGTAGAGAGACTCCTTTATGTACCTCCATCCCAATAAACTCCAACCTTTGTTTTTTTCTCTCTCTCTCAAGCTATGCATTTAAGAAAGTCATTTCTCCTTTTCTCTTTATAAATATACCAATGATCCCACATTTAGATTAAAAATGGTTTGTGTGTTAATGCTAATTCGTTTAAAATTAGATTCATTAGCAGGTTGCTCTTTGGCTTTTTATTCTTTTTACAAAAGATTAACAAAATCAATGAAAGTACTGTATTCTTGTTTTTATTTACAAAATGATTTAATACAATCCAATCTCTCTTCACAATACACAGAAAAAAGTGAAAAAAAAAACAGTACACCTTTCTTGTTATCATTTAAACATAACCAAACAGAAAAGGGACCCATATTGAACTGAAGAGTACTAATTTCATTTTTTTTTGTTCTTAAACACCAAAACAAACCTACAAATTTCATATATTTTTGTTGACTTTTGTTTATTTATCAAAAAGGATGAATATTTCTGCTAAGACCATTGACATTGGTGAAGAATCCGACCTGTTTGTACGGAAGATACGATCTATGTTTCCCTTCTTCCTTTATCGCTCTGTTTCTCATGTAAAGCTTCTCATGTGCTGATTTCGCTCTCTTCTCTATCGTTTTATCTTTCCCCTTTTTCGTTTTCGTCTTATTATTCTCCTCCAATGGTTTCTTATCATCTTCACTACTCAATTTCGCCGCCGTGGAAGACGACGATGACGACTGATTCTTATCATTCATAAAAACAAACGCGTCTCTTCCATCACTGTTACTTCTCAAAACAAGATCTCTAAATCTCCATAGCTTTGAAAATCCCGTTGAATTACTTTTCCTGCAAGTCTCTGGTGACGTTTCTTCAACCGTGACACCTGACCACGAACAGTACGGTCCTAACGGATCCACCTCAGACTCATCAGTCTCCGCCTCGCCGTGAGGATGATCGTCAACGAACAATTTCCTTAGACGCGGCGCGTTCACCGAAACGTCGTCGTTTCGGTTTCGATCGGCGTTTTCGTATTCGAAGAGTAGATCGCGGTTAAACAAAGGGAAAACAGGACGGATCTGACCATCTTCGAAAGCTTCGTCTGCTGTTATAGGAGATCCTTCTGCGTTTACACAAGCAAACGAAAACTCTTCTTCTTCTTCGTCTTCGTCTTCTTCGTCTGATTCACCGTGACTTTCGACGGATTCTTCGAGTTTACTCCAAGATCTCTCCAGATTTCGAATTTCTTCTTTAGGAAATTCTAATTTGGTGAAATCTTCGGTTAGCTTCATAGAAATCTCTGTGAATCGGTCATCGCCGGCGATGTAATTAGCCGGCGGAGAGGAAGGAAAAGCGACTTGCATCGTTGTGTTGATTCTCTTGGATCCAAAACTCTCTCTGTGTTTTATGAAACGACGGCTATGTAATGTGTAGGAAGGAGAGTTTAATGTTTAATAGTGACCTTATTAGCCTGTATATAGTTGGTGCGTCATCAAGATAAGCTACCGATTTTGAACACACCTATTTCACTTTATTTTATTTTGAAGCCAACGACTTATTTCCTACTAATTAGATAGATATATTTACAAGGTAGATATATTTAACATATTACAAGAAATAAATATAGATTAAAAATGTTTATTTTTATATTTTGTACTTATACCATACAAATTTTTGTACTATTTGTCTTATTAATTAGACTTTATAAGTGAAAATCGTACAAAATTTTATTTTTTCATTTTCATCCAAAAAAAGAGAAATTATATGTCATACATTTATAGTATAAAGTCATGTGTTATTAAACTTGTGATTTAAAAATGTAACTTCAAATCTACTTTTATTGAACTCATAGGAAAAATTTAATTTTTAATGATTTCAAATAATTTCAGAGAGATTTTTTAGTTAAAAATATAAAGAACCAAATCTTATGGTTTTAGTTGGGACTACCTAAAATTTTATAATAAATTTCAAAAAATCACACAAAATCTTATTAAAATTCAAATCTCTTCCAATATCATATTGAATACACCTCTCCATAGATTACGAATGTTCATTACTATAGCTCTTTGATTTATTTTTATTTTTTCATTTTCACTTAAAATAAAGAAAGAGAAATTATAGTATGTCATACATTTATGATGTCAATAAATAAGTTTCTTAAAAAGGTTAGATGAATCATACATGAGATTGTTTCTCTTTTTGTTGTTATTAACTTTACTAAGTAAAAGCGCGTGATTGAACTAGTGGGTGGACCTGCCTGCTGTGATTGTCGTAAACGTGTCACCGTTTCCAAACAGAGGGGTAAATCCGTAATCTTACCCAAAAGATCTTGTTGGGAAAGCCAAAAAAAATGACTGACATGTGGTATGACGTGGAATGTTTCTTGAGATCCACGTGTCATCTCTGTATTGTAGATTTCTAAAGATTATCACGGTTTTTATTGTTTCCGTTTGAAGTTGACCCAACATTACCCTTCAACGTTAGTTAGTTCACGCGGGAAGGCTGACGTTGACTATTCTTTAAGCCTTGGTCAAAAAGTCAAAACTAACGGTTCTGTTATTGTTGATATCCCACGTGATTAAAAAAATTAAAAATAAGACTAGTCTAGGTCTACCACATGTTTATTACGAATTTTAAAAAATGTCTCCATATCATTCAACCAAATGTATCTTTAAAATATTACATAGGTCACGTATGTTTATAGCAAATACACCTGACTTTTGGATTAGTATAAAGCAAGTTTGCTTAGCACGTTATACCGTCGCAATATATAAGTGTTTGATTAGTAATAAATTTAATAAATTTACAATCAATTTTCAAGTTATAATGTTTTAGTGTACTAATCACAAAAACGATTGGTAATTGTAACAACTAGGGTTGGACTCGCCCGTTGGGCGAGTTTTGTTTCTTTTGATGTTTTTATGTTATTTTCTTATGTTTGGAAACTATATCATATATAACGTGTACTGCAAAGTATTTATGTTAGTATATATCTTTTACATTCATTAACATATTATAATATCATATGTTCAATCATTAATTTGAGTGTGAAATTTTCTTTTCTTTTTTGAAATTCTTTCAATTTGGCATTTGATTTTAAATAAATAATTTTTAGTTTCTAAAAACTTATTATTTTAGTTTTAGTTGCTTCTATCTTAACCAATCATAATCGCGTAACATGCATAATAATATATTTACTTTTTCTTAAATACTTTAAAAGTATTTTAATTTTTCCTAGATTTTAGTGTTAAAAGCATTGATTCAAATATTGAATTATCAAATAGGTATTTTTTTTGCATCATGGTGTATAACTGCGTACACTTTTACATAAAATTCATATATCATTCTTCCTATATTTTGTTGTATAATTCATGAATAACGCGACCATTCATTTTTTAACTTTACATATATCAAAACTCAAGATTATTGATTTATTTTAAATTATGGTATTGCAACGTTTTAAATTTTTTCTGTTATACTTCCAGAAACTCAATTATATTGAATAAATTCTTTTTTTCTTTTGGACAAATCTTATATTCCAAATTTTTACTTTACTTTCTCTTAAATGTTTTTGATATCCTTTACTGAAATCATATATTCTATTTCTTATTAAACCTTCAACCTCATAGCAATCGGCGGAAGCTCAATTATGATGCCTTAATAATTAAATCATTTAATCTATTTTTGTTTGATTATATCTCATGTCGTTTATTTACATTTTTATTCATTTCTCTTATATGTAAACTCATAATGTTTTGATTATTTTCTAATAAATTTTATTATAAATGATATATATTCATTATTGTATTTTTAGTTTAGAAAATAAAATACTCAAATAATCCTAAAACATCGTTTGCGTGATACATGAGTTTTATAATTTTATTAACTTAACGACAAAATTTTGATTTTACCATTTACAGTGTATACCTCTTATCTTTCAAATAATGGTATTATAACACTTTCAATTTTGTCTTTCATCTTTTCATAAAATTCAAATATAACATAATGAAAAAATTGTATATTCCAAATTTTCATCCTATTATCTCATCTTTACTAAGATGGTTCAGTTTAGTGAAATAATATATATTCTTTTTGTAGATTGACAACTCCTTAACAATTGTTTGACACTGAAATTATTTAGGTTTTTTTTATTTGATTCTTTGATGTCGTTTATAATTTTATCCATTTGTTTTTATATGTATATTTATTTTACATATTTCCAATTTCTTAAACTGATTATATATATAAAAACTTTTAAGCAAGAAGGTCAAACAATATATACTGATTTTACGCTACATATATTTACTGATTTTCGTTTTTTTAATTTAATTAAAGTGTAGTAGTTATTAGTAACAATAAATATACATAAACGACATCATCTTTAGTGAGATGGTTCAATATCCTTGTAGTGAAACAATATATATTATTTCTCTTTAGATCAACAACATCTTAACAATCGTTTGACATTCAAATTATTTAGATTTGTTTTATTTGATTCTTTGATGTTGTTTATATTTTTATTCCTTTGTTCTAATATGTATATTTAATGTACATATTTCCAATTTTTGAAACTGAATATTGTTATTATAAAATCCATTTATTTTTGAAATTATATTTACAACAATAAAATACTCAAATTAATTTTACATGTACTACTTTTAGCTATTTATTGACTTATTTTCGTATTTTATATTTAATTAGATTTTTTTTACCTATAAGTAAGAATATATATACATAAACATGAATTAAATGACACTTAAATTTAAAATTAATTGTAAAAAATGATTTGCCTATGTGGACACCTTAGATGAAGAGAGGACTCCCTAATTATATATATGATTTACAGTTTCAACTTACAACTGCAATTTTGTACCGTACCAGTCGGACCAAACATATATATTTCTGATAGAATTGGTATCATCTTTCACTGATAAGAAATTATCAAAACTGATGATTTTAAAGATGTGAAATTGATTCTCGAAGGATAACTTAATCGTTATTTTAACAGTCTATTTGGTCAATCCGTCTTGTGGTTGTTAAATTTGCATGTACCAACATAATTTATGCTCTGCTTTAACCTCTACAATATTGAAGTTTCGTCAACCCAAATATAATTTGGATATAGTTTGTATCTAAATTTGTATTTGGGTGACAAAAATAATAATAATAAATTTGTTTGTTGCTTACAGCTAAATGTCGAAGACTTCTTTATTGTTGTCCGATATTGTTGAAGACTTCTAATAAACGCCACAAATATTTTATAAAACAATTATTTTGTGACTAACAAAAAATACGAAAGGTGGAAATAAATAAAGAGATTCTAAAGAAAATTCAAAGTTAAATGTTTGGTTTTTTTTTTTTTTGAGGAATAAAATGTTTGGTTGTTGACCTAACATAAGTAGAAGAAATATTGATCAAGCTTCAAAGATAAAAATTTGTTTGTCTTAAAATGTGTATCGATGAGAATTTGTCAATTGCATTAATTCAATATGAAAGTAGAGTCCCTTTCATGATTTCATTGTAAACAAACGTATATAATACGGTGCACTTGGATATAGTATTATGATAAGATTCAGAGAATATGAAAAATTCAGATACTTAAACATTTCGGGGCTTTCATGTCCTGATTCAAAACAAAGAACCAAATATGTAGAAAGAGTAGGCTGTACGTCAACAACTCACGAGGATGGAGCTACACACTTATTTGTTTATCCGTACGTAAAACCTAACGTACACAATTCTCTCATTTTCATTTTGTATATTCCCTAAATCTGAATCAAGCTTTTGTCTAATTAAGATTCCTCAAACCATAATGGGTGTATTTCCTGGATTTGGTGCCTGGATCAATCAGAACAATCAACAGCCACTGAATGTCAGTTCCATTTCAATGCATTAGAGAAAAAAGAGAAAGTTAAAATAGATACAATCAGATAATGCTAATGTTTGTTGTTGTAGGGCGAATCCAATAGATCGGAGAATGTTGAATCTAAGTCAGTGTCAGAGAAAGACACTAATAAAGCCCCCCGCTAAGGCGAAGAAAGTATATTACGACAAAGATGAGGAGAACAAGCAATATGAACTTTGGAGAAATTCTGATAAAAAACATCCATGGCATGATGCCCCTCCCAAGGTGAAGGTAAGACCAAAATTTCAACACATTAGAATTTTTTTGCCTTTTGAGGTATTGCTAGAATTTATAATAAAAGTTGCTTATAATTTTTTTTTGTATTTGAAGGTGACAACAAAAAATGGTCTTTGCCATATGCACATAGAATTGATAGTAGGAATGACTCCTAATGTAGTCTACGACCTTTTAGCTGATCCAGATATCGGACAATACTTCGATATGGATAAGAATGGGCGCCAACTTCTGGTTTTTTTCTTTTGTTCTTATCATTGTATGAACTGAATGTGGTATTTATTATAGCAATACTTGATAGTGTGATATTTTTCTTCTGAAGAAATACAAATCAAGCAAGGTTTTGAAGGAGGATGGACCAAGGAAGATCGTGAAGGTGGAGAAAGCTGTGGCCTGGGACTTCCTTTGGTTGACTGGAACTATCCCAATAAATCTAATTATTGATGGAAACAAAAAAGATCTTACAGTAAGTATTTTTTTTTTCAACGTCCCTCACAATAATCAATATTTATGTTTTGTATTGGTAAAACATAAATTGTCTCTTGCTTATCGTGGGCAGGCAAAATATAAGAAAGAGAAAATGATGTTCATAAAAGTGTTCGAGGGTAACTGGAAAGTGGAGCCATTTTATGTAGATCAGGAACGCTTGTGCAAGAACATGCTACCAAAGAGTCGAGAAGAATACAAAAAATGTAGTGGTGGACTAGGAAAGGTTGGATCAAAAGTGATATTGGACCAATACTTTCAACCATACCCTCTTCTTGATTTGCCGCCGGTTTCTTGGTACATCCGTGACATTACCATCAAGACCACCACCGTTCTGCTTCGAATGCTTCAAAATACTACTGCCATATTGCGAGAGATGCAATGATTTATCTATAGATAAAGACACGAAACAAACATGGAAAACACAAGCCTAAAGATTCTACAAGTTGTAAATTTAATAAATTCCTTAAAAGAATTTTAAAAAAGCCGAGTTGATCCCTTTTGTTTAGATAAGAGCCAATGAGCACAAAATAATACCTTGAGCAATACTTTCGTCCTAATCTTTTGAACAAAACTTTGATCTTTCAATTAAAATCAGTTGTGGAAACTATTTTGATCTTGTGGTTAAATAATGATTTATTTAATACTTCTACACTAGGTCCGATGTCTGATTCCTAGAGAACGTATGCCCATAGAATGTCAATTCCAGAAACAACACTTATAACGACTTCAATAATTCACAAGTGGATGAAACACCAATGAGTACTTAAGGGTTGATCCAATATAACTAAAGATGGTTTTATGGGTCGATCCAAGATGACTAAAAACTGAAACACCAAAGATACAAGAAACAAACGAATCTTGAACAATTGGTTTTTGAGATTTGTTTGATTATAAAAGACGAGAGATGAAAAAAAAAAATGTAAGAGCTAAATCAAGGAAAGGACACTTGACCATGTGTTTAACTTACATAAGTAAGGTTAACTACCGTGATTTCTTTAGGTAGGTTTTACCTCTACGTCAAGAACTCACTAAAATTGAGCTGCTCACTTCTTGTTTCGCGGTATGTAAACGTATACGTAAACTCCTCTACCACCACCCCTCACGAATATAGTCTTTCAATTTCATATTGTATTATGTCTAAAATATGAACCAAACTTTAACCAGAGATTTGTCAAACCATAATTTATACAAGCTTCAAATCGTCATTTTTGCTCTTAATCTCTCATCAGGTAAGTCTCTTTTGTGGACTCAAATTTCCAATAGAAATGGGTTTATTTCCTGGATTTGGTATCTGGATCAATCAGAATAGTCAACCGCCTCCAAAGGTCAGTTTCATTTTCAACAATCAGATATAAGAATCCTTAAAACTCATAGAAATTAGATAATGATTAATTGATTATGTATGTTGTTATAGGCCGAGTCCAAGAAATCTGGGAAAGTTGAGTCAGATATCAATTATCATGAGGACAGGCAAGAAACTATGAAGCAATTAAAACTTTGGAAAACTAGGGAGAAGATGCATCCGTGGCATGATTATCCTCCTAAGGTGAAGGTAAGAACAAACAGGCAAAAAAATTCTCAATCCTTGGATTTGGCCTCACAGTTGCAACATGAAAAACATGTGTATAGTCCCCACTACCAAAGCAACTATTTATTTTTGGTGCATACAAATTTTGGTTAAAAATTTGAATATTATAGTATTTGATAAAGATGGAAGGACAAAGCATTTTGCTCAGGTTAATATTCAGACTCATCATGGTGCTTGTCTTTTACACCTTTTTTTTTTTGTCTTTTACACCTTTCCCTTTAATTTAAGGATAATTTAGTTGGTTGGGTAGTTTTGGAAAAGTTATTTAGAGATATGGGCAGTTTACTGTAGCAAATTGGAAGAGTAGGCAGTTTTTCACTGTTACACTAATAGAGAGATTTGTGTGAAAAGACAGAAAAGAGCATTTGAGGCTGGAATGGCTAAGTGTACGTCACAAAGGTGGATATGCGGTGTACATCGACTGGACCGACTGGTACACCACCGTCTGCAACTTCCGGTACACCACTATCTTCACCGGCTGGTACACCACCATCTATACCTTCCGGTACACCTGCTGGTACACCATCGTCTACACATTCCGGTACACCGGCTGGAACACCACAATCTACATATTCCGGTACACTGGCTGGTACACCACTGTCTACACCGACTGGTACACCACCGTCTAAACCGGCTAGTACACCACCATCTAAACCTTCCGGTATACCTGCTGGTACACCATCGTCTACACATTCCGGTACACCGGCTGATACACCACCGTCTACATTTTTCGGTACACCGGCTGGTATACCACCATCTGCAACTTCCGGTACACCACTGTCTACACCGGCTGGTACACCACCGTCTACAACTTCCGGTACACCTGCTGATACACCATAGTCTACACATTCCGGTACACCGGCTGGTACACCACTGTCTACATATTCTGGTACACCACCGTCTGCAACTTTCGGTACACCACTGTCTACACCGGCTGGAACACCACTGTCTACACCGGCTGGTACACCACCGTCTACATTTTCCGGTACACCTGTTGGTACACCATCGTCTACACATTCCGGTACACCGGATGGTACACCACCGTCTACATATTCTGGTACACCACCGTCTGCAACTTCCGGTACACCACCGTCTGCAACTTCCGGTACACCACTATCTACACCGGCTGGTACACCACCGTCTACACCTTCCCGTACACCTGCTGGTACACCATCGTCTACAATTCCGGTACACCGGCTGTACACCACAGTCTACATATTCTGGTACACCAGCTGGTACACCACCGTCTACACCTTCCAGTACACTATCCGGTACACCACCGTCTACACCTGGTGGTACACCACAGTCTACAACTTTCGGTGGTAGTACACCACCATATACACCTTCCGGTACACCGATTGGTACACCACCGTCTACAATTTCCGGTACACCACCGTCTACAATTTCCGGTACACCACCGTCTACATATTCCGGTACACCGGCTGGTATTCCACCGTACACACTTTCCGGTACACCGGCTGGTATTCCACCGTACACACCTTCCGGTACAGCGGTTGGTACACCACCATTTTCAACTTCCGGTACACCACCGTCTACATCTTCTGGTACAGTGGTTGGTACACCACTGTCTACAACTTCCGGTACACCGCTAAATTCGTTTTTTTGTTCAAATGTATAAATTTCCAATCTAACACAAATCATAATTATCAAATGAAATTGTTCCTTACTTTAACTTCCTAAATTTAGAGTTCATTACCAAATTTAGAGTTCATTACAAAATTTCAATTTCAAAAATGTAATATTTTCCCTAAAAATGGTGAAATATTTCAATTTAAAAACGATGAGAAAGCGGAAGTGAATGAGCAAAGCTTGAATTAGAGGGAAATAAAAGAGAGGGTGAAGGAGATCTGATCTTGTAATTACTTCCACCGGATCAGATCTGATTTCTTTCACTACGATTACCACCATCGTTCATCACGTGTTGGTCTCCATCGTTACTTCCACCGAAATCAGATTTAATTTTTTTCAGTCTCCACCGGTGATCAAACTGTTTTTCATATTCTTTCGCAACTTAGTCAAACTGAAAATTGAAAAAGCATCAAACACCACCATGATTGTCTTCTTCACGTGTGTTTGTTCTTAGTGGTGAAGAAAATGGAGTCAATGGCACAATTGTAAATACATTTGTATAAAAGGATTGTTTGTTAAAAAAAAATTGGACCCCACAAGAAACTACCTATTCTTCTAATATTGAACAGTAAACTACCCATTCCTATAAATATAGTTTCTAAAACTGCCTATGTAGCCAATTTTTTCTTAATTTAACACACATTGATATATTTGGAAACGTTGTTAATTTTAGTAGCAATGACAAAAAAAGAAACCCAAACAACCCTTCATTTGAACAATTCTTTTTTAGTAACCATTAAATCAAATTTTTAGTTTCATACTTGTTAAGTATTTTTTGTTTTTATTAGAAAATAGTTAACTATTTAAATTCTCTTAACGCGTTAACTTGATGGTGTTGAATACAAGTACAATGTTGAATAGGTATATTAAACTGAACGTTTTGTATGTGTAAGCTGAAACTTTTTAATCATTGATTACATTTATAAAAAATGAAAATTATATAGATAGAAAACTATCCTGACAAAATAAAAAATAAAAAATATATATATATATAGATAGAAAACTCAAATCATATCTGATAAATGACGATCCACCACATGTATAGTATAAATGTCCATTAATCATGGTAAAACACTTGTATGTTACATACATAGGGTTTAATGTGTTTCCTTTTAGGTGTTATTCGTTTGTACATCCAGATGGAAATGTGTTTCCTTTTAGGTGTTATTCGTTTGTACATCCAGATATTCCAACTGGATGTAGTTAACAGATGATGTTCGTTTCATTGCAATTAAACGCCTCATCTAGATGGACCATCTACATGTGTTTCAAAAACTCTTCCAATTTTTTTGAGATGTAGACAAACCATCTAGATGAGTTTAAATGGTGCATCTAGATGTAGATGACTTTCCAAAAACCGTAAATGTTTAAAATATCCTCATTTACAATCACAACTTAAATAATGTTTGTTTTCTCTAGATTTTTTGTTTTATATGTAAAAAAATCATAGATTTAGACGAAACAATTTCTCTAAAAAACCGTAAAGTAATGAATTATTATTTTTTGGTCAAATTTGTAAACCGCATAATATATTTTCCCGCAAAAAAAATATATTTTCCCTCCAAAATTGTAAAGTTGCAAGATTACGATCGTCTTCCAAAACCGTCAAAATTGTATTTTCCAGCCAAAAATAATTTTCCGCCAAAACCGTAAAATTATTTTTTTCTGCCAAAACTGTAAATTCACAATATGGCAGAAAAATTGCGAAATATATATTTTTCCCGCCAAAAAATATATTTTACCTTCTACATCGTCAAATCATGTAACTATAATATCCACAAAAATCGTGAAGTTCTGTTTTTTCGTGAAAGTGTAAATCACGATTTTGGCGGGAAAATTCAAAACTTAGGAGATTGTGTTTTTAATTTAATAAATATTAACATTTCTATATGTAAAAATAATATTTTAAAAATATTTTGTTAGAAGTAATTTAAATAGAAAAGAATATCATTTTAAAAATGAAACATGTCCATTTTAATCATTTTGATACTAAATGCTTCTAGATGGAAATACAAACTAACCAAACAAACAAAATTTACATCCAGATGCAGCATTCAAATGAAGTATCCAAATACATAAACGAACAACATTTAGATGTATCAGATGCACCATCTAGATACATCACCTAGGTGTTCCATTTGGATGCACCATCCAAATAAGCAAACGAACAGCCCCTTATTAATATTCCGACTTGCATTTTAATCTTCTTTACAATTCTTAACAATTAGACAACCTCTTATGTTTATGAAAGAGATTACAATGAGCCTAATTTAGATGACGTTAATGTATAGATGAAGAAAAGCTCTCACATAATCTAACATCTGTTGTGTTTGAAGGTGATAACAGAAAAAGGTGAATGCTACATGAACATGCGCTTTACAATAGGATTGCCTCCTGAAGTAGTCTTTGATATTTTCAATAGTCATGAGACTCACGACAACCAAACATATTCATATTTCTCAATCATGAAAAGGCGCAAAATCATGGTGTGATTTTTTTTTTTTTCTCTCTCGTCATTTTCATATAATTCGAGTTGAGTAATTAATTATTGCAACACCTGAGAAGATGATGTTTTTTCCTTACGAAGGAAAACAGATCAAAAGAGGTTTTGAGCGATAATGGCCCGCAAGGAAAACTTCAGCTGGTGGAAAAAGCTGCGGTATGGAAACTCCTTTGGTGGTCTGGAATTATCCCGATACATCTATCTTTCAACGAGAACCGAACAAATTTCACCGTAAGGAACTTCTCTATATATATATATCTCGAAAACAAATATTTTTCCTTTTCAGTTTCGAGTAAATCATGTTTATTTGTTGTGGACAGACACTATATACGATTAGCAAAAAGCAAACGTTCATGAAAACGTTAGCGGGTAAGTTCAAAGTAGAGCCATGGTACATAGATAACGATCGCTTTTGCAAACCAAGGTTGCCAAAAGATCGAGAAGAATATGTAAAATGTACCGGCGGACAAGGATTGATTGGATCAAGAGTTACATGGGAGCAGGTTTTTCAACCCCTTCCTCTTCTTGATCTGCCACCAATTTCTTGGTACATCCGTAGAGTCATCATCAGGGACACCAAGACTCTAGCCGAAGAACTTCAAATTCGAGGCGCCGTTATCCGAAGCGCTTGAAAATCTTTAAATCCCGTTATATACCATTTTGATAGAAATATTAAATGCAAACATTGATTATTGTTATGAAATCATGTTATATCGATCTGAACATCGGAATTCCTAATTGTTAAGAAATTTAAATACTTTTCATTTAATGAACAGAAACGATATAAAATAAAATTTAATTATTCACTAATTACTCAACACCTTAAGGGTTGTCTATTTTTTTTTTTTTTTTTTTTTGCTAAAATCATTAAGTGTTGTCTCCCATATTCTTAATATACTATTACCAACAAGTCTATTCATATTCAAATTACAAAACTTTAAATCTACTCAAAATTAATCAGAAGTTAAGAAACCATAAACTTAGATATTTTTATTATATCATTATAGGGATAAAGTTGGTAGAGAGGAAGAAGAGAGATAACTCAACACAATCAAAGGCACATTACAAATTACATAAGAGAGATAATTCAACACAATCAAAGGCACATTACAAATTACATATGGAATCATAGGCATATATATAATGATGATGATGGATGATCATGATGATGATGATGGATTGGTTCATACAGAGCTAGTTTCGGAGAGGCCAAATTCAAGTCCCCAAAGCTCAAAAGCACCCTTGACAAAGTCATAGTGGCCTCCCTTCAAAGCAAGTGTTCCCTTCACAAGTCCTTCTCTCACAAATGGATATGTCAATAGGTTTGCTAGTGAAACATTCACTGCCTCCTGCATTTATTAATACATTTGTATTAATAATCTCATAGAAATATATTTAGTTTGATTAGAAATATAACTAGACATTCGAATGAACATGTATATGTTGTACCCTTTCACATCGGGCACATTGGTCTTTAAAGCTTGAACCTCCAAATTCTGATATAACCTTTACCTTGGCTGGTAAACAGATTTTGACCCAGTCCTCTATGAAATCACTGTAATTAACATTATTTATTAGAAAAAATAATCTTATTTAATAAAAAATTATGTTGAATTTTTGTAAAAAGCGGATATAAAGATAGTCTACGTACGTGGAGTTGTTTCCATCTAAGGCGGAAGACATAAGCCCCTTGATCCCACCACATGCACTGTGTCCTATCACCACAATGTTCTCCACCTACATTAAATAAATTTCAATAAAAATCAATTACAATATACTTTCTATTATTGATCAAAATTAAGACTTATAATTCACTCTTTATGGCCCGGCTCATTGTAAAATAAAAATGTAAAGAATCCCAAGAATGGTTTCACCTTAAGGTTCAAGACAGCGTATTCGATGGCTGCTCCAACCCCACTGTATTTGACCTGTGAATATATTAGCAAAGAAGCAACAAAAAGTCAACAATACGATTCGTTAAACAAAAAAGTCAAGCACATCAAGGTTCTAGGTAGAAGAGTTAATTAACCTTGTCAAAAGGAGGAACCATGCTGCCGATGTTACGGACCACGAAGGCATCTCCTGGCTGGAAGTTGAGAACGTGCGATGGACACACACGTGAGTCCGAACATGCAAACACCAGGAACTGCACCACCCATTCACACATATTTACTAACTTTTCTCTTCAACTTTTTTTTTTAGATTGTTATAATAGTAAACGTTATAAATTGTTGTTGTTTTTCTTTCTGTCTTGTTTCTACCTTAGGACTCTGACCCTTGGCGAGCTCACCGTACAAAGTAGGGTTGGTTCTGCAAAATCAAAATATTAATATTAAAATCAAGACTTCTCTAATTAAAGAAAATAAAAGAGAAATATTACTCGTATTTCTCCTCCTTGAAAGTGATGAACCCTTGCTTAATGGTTTCCACGGGGTCGAAAGCTTTCTTGTCGGACGAAGTTCGTGTCTGAAGCTCCGCCGTGATCTGCTCCACCTTAGCCGCTGCAACCGTCTTTAGCTCTTCCTTTTCACTGCCCGTATTTTAACAGATTTTACGATTAATTAAACTATATATGATATACGATTAACTTTAAAATGTGGTACTTTTGAGAATTTTCTATATACTTATAAACTATTTAACTTGTAATATATTTTGGCCTTCGAAGATGATATACTTACATGAGGAGCTTCTTGAGCGCTTCAATGGCCTCTTCGTATGGTTCGCTTCCCATGTCTTCGCTCTACAAGTTTGTTGACCAAATAAAATTATAAAAACATATATTGTCAGAGAAGCAATTTTCTTAATAATTTCCATAGATTTACATCGTACTACTATAGGTACAAGTGTGTATCATATTGAGAACTAGATTTCTATCCGAAGATACTCGGATTTAATATTTAATGTTTTGAAAATATTGAAAATCTAATTCAAACACGAAAAAGTGGAAAAGAGAATAAATTATTCGTAGAAGTAAATAAAATAAGATTGATGAAACTACTTATGAAGAAGCATAACAATTATTTATTTATTTTGATTATTTGATTTCCAATTAAAATGTATCACATATTTTATAATAATCAGTTTTTCCATATAGTGTATTTATTTAGCATTGGAAACTATTGATAATATTAATAATCAAAATTACTGTAACGAGATTAGTACTTCGAAACTTTTAATACTAATTAAACTCATGTATTTAGTATTGGAAACTTATGCTAATATTAATAATCAAAATTACTGTAATGGAATTAGTACTTGGAAACTTTTCGTCAAAACTAATTAAACTCATGCATGTACGTTACCTCGACATCAGAATCACTAGCATAGCTATTTTCTTCATTGCCTCCATTCATACTAAAAGAATACTTCATAGAGCTTCCATTGTTTAGAAATAGATATTGAAATTAGGGATACAGATTTATTAACGCAAAAGGCTACGTACTATGAACAGTTTTGTAGCAAAATAAAATAAAAGAAAGGATTGATTTACCTTGACGGAGGCATTTTGTGGACAAATCTGTAGATTTTTTGTGTGTGTTAAATGCAAATCTTTAGATTAATCAAGAACTGCTGTTCTAGTGTAGTGTAGATCTGCCTTAATCAGCGGAGAGAAGCTATATTTATATACTACATTAGCACTAGTGTTGCTTTGTTGAATGAATTAAATAAGGGGAAGCAATTTTAATAATACTAAGCAAATAAAACGTTTAACGAATCAGGGTCAACAGTTGTCAATTCTATTTTTTATTTATATCATGTTTAGAAATGATGGAACACACGCGGTTTGGAAATTAAAAATAAGTACTAACATGGTGTATTTGAATTTAGAGTCCTTGTATTTGAGTGATAAATTTTCTATTATTCAACATGAGTTTTAAAAAAAATTTCAAATCCAACGTTATTAAACTTGTGATTTTAAAATCTATTCCGAAATCCAGTGTTATTGGAAATGTTTTAAATAATGGATTTTAAGAGATTTGATGTGATTTTAATGTGTTTTGGTGGGATTCATTTGTTAAAAATGTGATAAAACAAATCACATTATTTTATGTGGAACTTTATGATTTTTCACTTAAATCACAACAATTTCCATAAATCATCCAAAATCATTTAAAAACTCAATTAAAATCAAATCACTCCAAATTTTATGTTAAATAACCCCCGATATCGGATTGTATTTAAAAAAACTTATCATGGGAGGCGAGGAGCTCTTATATCAACGTTTATAAATATATTATTCTAGAATTTCTCATTTTTCCATTGCTATCAAAGTATCAATATATAAACACGCACTCATATATTGTCCTATTAATTAATTATGGCCAACTCATATTTACTTTTTAGAACATGTTAAATAGTTTGTATCGCCAACTCATATTTACTTTTGTGAACATGTTAATAGTTTGTTAACATTATTTTAATAATACGACAAAAAAATATTATTTTAATAAAAAACAGATCAGTAAAAGACCATATAATGAGAAAAATAAATGTTATAATATATTCCTTACGGACAGTTCATACACCGACCTTAATACAGTGAAGTAATATGTAATATCTCTTGTAATGTATGACCGGTCAGTTAGAAACTTTGGTGTATCGTCAAAACCGTGTTGCTAATTTCTGGCATAGTAAACTTATCATTTGTTGAACGGGATATTACTAGGCGAATCATGTGATTGATCGTGGTAACACGTTAAATTTGAAAAGATTGATGAAAAGGTAAATCACCCGGAAACTCTGCTTCAGTTCTTTGAATAAATGTCGAAAGTGATCGACGAGCACATCTTGTCCAAGGCATATAAACAGACTCTTACTGAAACGACCCAACCCGTTATTTTAAAAAAAAAAAACATTTAACCCTTGGTCTCGGATTAGCATTCCCATAAATGTTATCCTCAACAACCAAACAACAAATACAAGCAACCAGCGGATAACAATAAACAATTAAACCAAAAATCAATTCCATTAAACTAAACCAATCCAAGATAAATTCCAATTCCACAAAACCAGCAACCTAGCCAAGTTCTAAAACAGAAATGGAAAACAACAAAATCACACAGCACGAAACCGAGACCCTAGATCATCTGCCTCTTCGTTGCCATGATTCCACGATCACTTTGCCTAATAGTTGCCTCAGACCTCAACCTCTGGCAACTCTCCTCCTTTGCCTAATGAACAAGGCAAATCAAACCAGTCGGTTAACCCAAACAGAAATAGTCGGTTAAACCAACCAACCAAACCAATCCGGTTAACTAAACCAATCTGGTTAACTAAACAAAACCAAACCAAACCAAACCAATCCGGTTAACTAAACCAAACCAAAATAAACCAAACCGGTTAACTAAACCAAACCAAACCAATTCGAGTTTCTCCTAAACCGGATTAGGGTTTTCTAAAAACAGAAACGACACGCCGACTTCGAAAGCACACTGAGAATGGAGATTACCTCAGAATCATGATCGAAAACCTGATCTAAAATCGTGAGACCGAGACCTTTCCAACGATATGCAGATTGTTTCCTAACTCCTTCTGGTTCGACGGGAAAACACCCACGAAGTGGACTGATCGCAGATCCAATTCTGCACGAACCTCTCTCGGGAAAACAACAATAAATCTCAGAATACTCATCCAAAAGACAATCCGATTTCGACTAAAGCTAGATATAAGAGTGGATAACTTACCCTAAAAGTTTCACTCCAATCCAAACAGATTAGGCTATTCGATCATCTGTTCTTCTAAAACGCGTCAGAACTGTCTTCATCTCATTCTTTTCTATAAACCACCACAAACGAACCTGTTCTCTTCTCTTTCAATTTCTCAGCCTCTTCCACGTTTTATCTGCACAAAACGGAGTCTGCTCTCTTTTATACTCAAGCCCTAGGGTTCACTTAACCCAAACCAGCCAAACCGAACAATTAAAATTAAACCATTCGGTCCAATTCAATTATCTTTCCTAAATTTTGGTTCACGGGCGTTACATTTACTCTACAACACGTGTGTGCACATATACAAGTTGAGTTTTTGAGTAAGCTATGAGCATATTTACGTTGTCACAGCTTCAAACATGGATCCACTCGATTTGAATATCAACTTAACCGCATTCAACATTTCTCAGCCAGAGAAATGTTTCTTCGATGATCTTTCCGTTACCAAAGATGATTCCGCTCTCTTCAGCCAATCAGTTGTCTCAGCTCAGCTGCGCTCTATGATTTGAAACCAGCTTGTTGTACTTAACTTCTGCTTTTCTTTGCTATGGACACATTAGGAATTATACATTAAAGATAGTTTTGGATTTAGATGGGCAAGCAAATGTGTTATTAGGAAAATAATATCAAAACTATGTTCTTCATTAATTGTAAATGTAACAATACATTATGGTTATATACTATGTAATCTATACACACTCTCTTCCTCTATACTAATGTTATACACTCTTTATATACATGTATTCCCTTCTCTATACAATCGTAATATGTACATGATAATACAGTTATTTTCCACACCACGAGTCTTGAGTTTCTGAGCCAAATGTGAATTGACTCACAAAAGTCAACGAGGTCTCTTAGACAATATTACAGATTCTATTACAAGCATATATGGAATGGTTCTTTATCGAAATCCAGAAAGATTTAAGACAGAACCTGAGAAGCCATGGTAATGACGACGAAAGGGTCGCTTCCAAGAGAATCTCGATGAACCAAATTAATCCCTCTTTTGACTCGGATTCTAAGAAGTCCAACCAGATCATCCATGTCTTCTTCTCGCAATCTCTCTTCTTCCTCTGAACAAGAATTAGAAGATGATGTTTTCTTTTAATCCTCTGTAAATTATTTTCCTTAAGTTTTGTCTTCGCAAAGCATCTTGTGGAGGATATCTTTTTATGATTCGGATCATGTTAATAATCGTTGAATGGGTTTTCTTTTAGCGTGTAGTTTTTTATCGGATCAATTGCTTAGATACTCTTCCTGGTTGGAGAAATGAATGACTCATCTACTCTCCTTATGAAAAAAACGAATTTCTTTATTTCTTTACTTTTTTACTCTAAAAAAAAGATTTTACTTTTTAGGTTGAAAATTTAGACGAATTTCTTTATTTATTTACTATTTTAATCTAAAAAAAAAAGATTTTACTTTTTAGGTTGAAAATTTAGACATTTTACGTTGAAGAGTAGATGGGTAGGAATTTAAAATTCCATCTTGGCTTCTAGTTGCTAATCGTTGTATTTTGGATATTTTCTTTGTGCATTCTTCTTGCTTTGGTGGCATTAGGGGTGGATATTTTATCCGAACCCGAAATCTGGACCGGAATTAACTGATTATGGGCGGTATTGGTTATTGACAAATAAGAATAAAGCTTTAGAATGATGAGAAAAAGAATAGGGTTGGCAAGTTTATTGATTTTGTTTCCTACGGATTTCTTAGGGTAAATATCGTTGGAAATTGAAGCTGTCGGAAATCCACCTGAAATTCAAAAATTTACCGTGAAGTTATTAATTCAAAATTTAAATTCCGTCGGAAAGTCGTTGAACATTTCCAACGGATATCTAATGACAATTGTAAAAAAGAAAAATTACATTTCCAATGGAATTCCGATCAATTTTCCGACAAATTTCCAATGGTAATATTTTTCGTTGGAAATTTCTAACCGATTTACAATGGATTTTGTGCTGTGTAACAACGGTTATAAATCTATCTGTATTCGGTCATAATGTTCCGACTGAAAAATATCCGTCACAAATGCCGTCTGAAATAGGCTTGTTTTCTTGTAGTGCGATTGGTTCTAATTTTGATTTAGTTTGGACTTCGGTCCGGTTCGGATTTTAATCGAGAACCAAACTATAATCCAAAGAAACCTAATCATATCTCTTATGCCGATATCTTCTTTTCAGTTCATCGGAAGATTTCATTATTCGATCCATATTCTTCTCATTACATAATAACATGTGTTTTGAAATTGAAACATATCTAAGTGTTATATGTTATAGCATTTGCATTTGTGAAACATTGAAAACTCATATACATGTAGAATGTACGTTACAAATTTTGTTTACAAGGTAATATGTACATTACAAATTATGTTTGGGTTCAGATAAAACCGAATCCAATCCAAATCCGATTAGAGTTTGGTTAAGTTATGGATTCCATGTATTTAACACATTCTTTGAGCTAAGAGGAGCATTTCAGAAATTCTTTCGAGAATTATGGCAAATCAAAAAAAGAGTATGACATATATAGTGTGTTGTGAGTAATTGACTAAAAAAAATTGAGTAATCAAAAATTAACAAACCATTCAACTAAGTTCATTAACCACCCTAACATTAATGGGCTATAATCTAGATTAACATGAGATTAATTCAAGCATTTTATCAAACACCTTTAGTATATAAAATTAGGGTATGTCCACGCGTTGCGTGGATTTAAAATTTAACATGGTATAATATATACAATAATTGTTAACTTATTGACTATTTATATATTTAATATTGCAGAAATTTGGTGTTCATAGTAAATAATTATCTAAGTTCAGAGACTATATATTTGTAGCAAATTAAGATGGAATATTGTTGAAATATATTATGACAAAGTATATATTAAAAAGTATAGAACATTGTTCCTATATATATATAGAGCTAATTAAGTGATGTTTAAGATTTATGCTCACAATTTATAATTTTAGTGAAGTTAAGGTTAAAAGTCAAAAAATAATTTTAAACAATTTTATGTGAATAGATATTTACATATATATTAGAATATCGTTTTACATATTTTCAATAAATTCATGAAGATAATTTGATAATAAATGTTTACTTTAAATTAAAATTGATATCACATTTTTCTTTTAAAAAATTAATTCAAAAATTCTAAATTGTAGAAGGACAAATATCATAATTAAGTAAAAATTAGATTCTAAATATGAAAATAAATGGACATTAAATGCCAACACCAAAAGTGACACATGGCAACTTAGTGGAACCTTAAAAAGTAATTAAGTGATGTTTAAGATTTATGCTCACAATTTATAATTTTAGTGAAGTTAAGATTAAAAGTTCAACAATAATTTTAAACAATTTTATGTGAATAGAAATTTACATATATATTAGAATATCGTTTTACGTATTTTCAATAAATTCATGAAGGTAATTTGATAATAAATGTTTACTTTAAATTAAAATTGATATCACATTTTTCTTTTAAAAAATCAATTCAAAAATTCTAAATTGTAAAAGGGCAAATATCATAATTAAGTAAAAATTAGGTTCTAAATATGGAAATGGACATTAATTGCCAACACCAAAAGTGACACATGACAACTTGTCAAAACTTTAACAAGTATATTATGACAAAGTATATATTAAAAAGTATATAACATTGTTCCTCTGTATATACATATAGCTAGGGGTGTCAAAATGGATGATCCAACCCAACCCAACCCTAACCCATATGGGTTGAATATTAATGGTTTATGGGTTAATCCAATCCATTTAGCAATGGGGTTGGATCAACCCATGAACCCATTAAACATAAATGAGTTGGATTGACTTTGACCCAATCCATTTTATTTTGATACATAAAAAGATTATATAATATTTATTAAAAAATTGTATCAAAATTGTGTTTTGGGCACAATATTTTTGCAAAATTTCGTTTTTGCCAGGAAAATTTTATGGATCATATTTTTGGCGGGAAAGTTTTGCGGGATCATAATTTTGGCGGAAAATTTTATGAATCTCGATTTTGGCAAAAATGTTTTGTGGGATCACGTTTTTGGCGGGAAAATTTTGCAGAATCATATTTTTGGCGGAAAATTTTATGAATCTCGATTTTGGCGAAAATATTTTGTGAGATCACGTTTTGGACGGAAAATTTTTACGGGATCATATTTTGGCGGGAAATTTTATGAATCTCGATTTTGGCGAAAATATTTTGTGAGATCACGTTTTTGGCGGAAAATTTTGGCGTATAGTCTTGGTTTTGACGGGAAATTTATTTTCCGAATCAATTTTTGGTGGGAAATTTCCGAATCACGTTTTTTGCTGGAAAATCTAAAAATAGTAAAAAAAAAAGCTTTTTAGGGAGAAAATTTGTGGAATAGTGTTTTAGGTAATAAAATAATTTTTTTTAATGAAATCATGTTTTTTAGTTATAGATGGGTTGATGGGTTATCCATTTTCAACCCAATAACCCATTTTATTTCAACCCATTTTAACTCAATCCATTTAACTCATCAAACCACTCAACCCATCACCCATTGAAACCAAATATTCAATCCATTAGGGTTAATGGGATGGATTGGGTTGGATAAACCCTTGAGTTTTGAGCCATTTTGACACCCCGACATATAGTAAATTAAGTGATGTTTAATATTTATGCTCACAATTTATAATTTTGGTGTGATAGAATGTATGCGGAAATGATGTTTACTTAGGGTTGCTTCAAGGTTTCATAAGAGATTTCATAAGAGATTAGAGAGTAAAAGAGTTTTCTCATTAGATTCATTTTGATCTTCTTACATCACAAATATTTATAAAGGAAAAGAAGAATATGACAACATCATGAACCTAGACACTATTTTGGTTGGTGAAGTGGTTGGTGAGAGGATAAGGTAAGGGCCACTTTTAGTACATGTCCTTACCTTAGCCTTATCCATAAACGGTCATCTCTTCCAATGTGTCTAACGGCTCTTTCCTTCTTCCTTTGCTTCATTTGAATGCTTTAAAGATCGGTACGGCCACTGAGGTTGGTACGGATGGTACGGATAGTACGGCTGGTACGGATGACCGTACATCCGTACATATCCGTACGTAATCTCATAAAACCGATCCAAGTCCCTCTTGATCAATACTCCCCCTCAAGCTTAAGTCTATGGTAAAGCCTTAAGCTTGGAAATCCATGAAGTATCACCTCATTAAAAACCTTCACATAGAAAAATCCATTGGGAGAAAACTATGTAAAGGGAAAAAGAGTATGATGTTCATGGATAGGAGACTTGAGATCAAGGTTTATTAAGGTCCACAAGTCCTAGTTTGCTAAAGATATGATTGCAAACTTTGAGACTTGCGGCCTTAGTGAAGATATCCGCCAATTGATCTTCACTCCTTGTAAAGCATGGAAGAATTATTCCTTGTTCCATCTTTTGCCTAACCTTGTGACAATCGACTTCAATGTGTTTGGTTCTCTCATGAAACATCAAGTTGGAAGCAATGTGGATCGCGGCTTGGTTGTCACAATGCATCGTGATCAGTTCATCTTTCTTGAAGCCTAAATATTTAAGTAACCCTTTTAGCCAAACTAGCTCATTTGTGAGTTTCTTCATGGCTCTATATTCGGCTTCCGCGCTTGAATCCGACACTATCTTTTGCTTCTTAGTCTTCCAAGTGACTAAGTTGCCTCCAATGAAGGTGCAATAGCCGGTTGTAGACTTCCTATCATTCCTATCTCCGGCCCAATCCGCATCACAATATCCAACCAAATCGGTGTTGTCATTCTTACCCATCCAAACACCTTGGCCAAAGCTTCCTTTGAGATACCTTAGTATCCTTTCAACCATACTCCAATGATAGATAGTTGGAGCCTTCATATGTTGGCTTACTTGATTCACCGCAAAACATAAATCCGGTCTAGTGAGAGTACGGTAGATGAGTTTCCCAACTAGTCTTCTATACTTGGACATATCTTCAAATGGCTCATCATCCTTCTCTCCAATCTGACTTGTCTTATAACCTTCTTCTAGAGGAGTCTTAGCCGGTTTTGCCTCCATCATTCCGGTTTCACCTAGCAAATCCAAGACATATTTCCTTTGTGAGATAAAGAGACCATCCGAGAACCTACATACTTCAATTCCAAGGAAGTACTTGAGCTCTCCAAGATCTTTTATATCAAACACGGATTTGAGGAAGTCTTTAGTGTCTTGAATTCCCTCGTTGTCGTCTCTGGATATGATCAAGTCATCAACATACACTAAGACTACAATAATTCCTTTAGATCCTTGTAGAGTGAAGAGAGTGTGATCGGATTCGGACCTTTAGAACCCTCTTTCCATAAGAGTTGTACTTAGCTTCCTATACCAAGCTCTTGGAGATTGTTTGAGTCCATAGATGGCCTTCTTAAGTCTCAAAACTTTACCCGGTGAAACCGTCTTTTCTAGACCCGGAGGATGAGTCATATAGACTTCTTCTTCTAGCTCTCCTTGTAAGAAAGCATTTTTGACGTCCATTTGCCACAAATCCCATGAGAGGTTAGTAGCTATAGAGAGAACCACTCTCACCGTATGAAGCTTGGCCACGGGTGCAAAGGTATCCGTGAAGTCTTCTCCATAGGTTTGAGTAAATCCTCTAGCTACCAAGCGAGCCTTGTACCTCTCTATGTCTCCATTGCTCAAATGCTTGATAGTGAATACCCATTTTGAACTCACGGCTTTCTTCCCTTTTGGTAGATCGGCCTCATACCAAGTCTCATTCCTTTGCATAGCTCCTACCTCGTCATCAACCGCATTTAACCAAGACTTATCCTCCATGGCTTCTTCGTAAGTCTTGGGAATAAGATCTTGATCAATCTTGCCAAGGAAGGCTAGATGATCATCCGGTACAAAGGCAAGAGAACACACCGCTTGTATTGGATGAGCTACGACTTGAGCATTGTAGTAGATCGTATCCTTGTTCCTTTCACTTCTTCTAAGTATAGGTTGAGTTGGCTCATAACTTGACTCTTGATCTTGAGACTCACCGGATGAAGGATCATAGGAGTCATCCGATGGTGGACGCGAGTCATCCGATGGTGGACGCGACTCATCCGATGAGCTACTTGGTGAACCACTCGGTATTCCTTCAAGTCTAGCACTTCTTCTAAGAGTGGGTTCTTGTGTTGTCTCGGTCTCCTCCACTATTGAGCTGTCTTCGTCGTGGTCTTGTTCTTCTTCTTGATCGTGATCTTCTTCTTCCAAGGTAGGCTCATTAGGTGCGTTGATTGGCACATTAGGAGCCGGATCCGGCTTGTCCTCCTTTTGATTGTTGTTGTTGTATCCAAGGTGTTCAAAAAGCATTCTTAAGCTTGAAGCTCGGTCATTTGATGCCGCCAAATCTTTCAAGTCATTCCAATCCTTCTTCTCAAAATACCCTTGGTCTTCTAAGAATTTCACCTCTCTTGAAACATAGGTGCGGTTTGTTGATGAATCATAGCATTTATACCCCTTTTGTGTTGTTGAGTATCCAAGGAACATACACTTAGTGCTCTTTGCCTCTAGCTTGTTCCTTAGATCCCTAGGTACTAATATAAAACAAACACAACCAAACACTCTTAGATGTTCAATGAAAGGTTTAGTTTTGTTTAATACCTCAAATGGAGAGATATCCTCTAGGACTTTAGTTGGTGTCCGATTGATTAAATAGCACGCCATCATCACCGCATCTCCCCAATACTTCTTTGGTACCTTCATGTGAAACATCATGGATCTTGATACCTCGATTAGGTGTCGGTTCTTTCTCTCGGCCACACCATTTTGTTGTGGTGTGTATGGACAACTCGTTTGATGTAAGATCCCATGTTTGGCTAGATGTTCTTTGAACCGATTGCTTGTGTATTCTCCTCCATTATCCGTCCTAAATACTTTGATCTTGGCATTATATTGGTTAACAACATAATTTTGAAAGTTCATGAAAGCATCAAATACACGATCTTTAAATGGAAGCAATGTAATCCAAGTGTATTTCGATTTTTCATCAATGAATGTCACAAAGTATTTGTTATTATCCCTAGAAATGCAAGGTGATGTCCATACATCCGAATGCACCAAATCAAAGCAATTTTCATAAATTGTAGATGATAAAGGAAAAACGGTTTTACAATGTTTGCCGAGAATACAAGCTTCACAATCCAAAAATTCCCAAGAAACATTAGGCAACATAAGCTTGAGAGCCCTAGAATGAGGATGTCCTAATCTAGCATGGCACAAGGTATTAGGGAAAACTTTTAAACGAGAATCTAAGCGAGAATTGAAATTGAATGCATGTGAAGTGGTCAGTGAAAGATTCTCTAAAACATAAGAGTTCATCTTTGCTTCCCCCTTCTCCGATCACTTTACCACTCTTAATATCCTGAAAAATACCTCATTAGGACCGAATATAGCAAAGCAATTTAGATCATTAGTGGTACGTTTAACGGATAACAAGTTGGAGGTGAACTTAGGCATGTATAGAGCTTTAGATTCTTTATCAAATAGCTTTAAATTACCAATGCCTTTAATTGGAATCTTATCACCATTTGCTATTTCCACATTACCACTAGCCGGTTCTATATTGCTTAACAAGGATTCATTACTAATCATATGGTGTGAAGCACCCGAATCCACAATTAAAGAACTCTTACTAGTCGGTTTATGTGTTAAGAAGCTAAAAGGTGTTGGAGTTACGAGTTTGTTACCGGAATCCTTGAGAGAGGCAATGGATTTGATGAGTGCCTCTAGGTCCGACTTCCTCACATAATCACCGGATGCTAACTCCTCGCCTTATCTTGATGAACCGGTTTGACCATGGTCATCTTTGGCTTGAGTGATGTTAGCTCTCGGTTCCCTTGGTCCATTGTTTGGTCGGAGATGTGGATGGAGGAACCAACACTTGTCTTTGGAATGACCATTCTTCTTGCAATGTTCACACACCCTTGGACGGCGATCATCGAACTTGTGCATGCCTTTGTTAGCCATTGTGAGCTCCCCCTTACCACCAAACAATCCGAGAGATCCTTCTTCTCTTTGAACTTGTGCACACACCTCATCTAAGCTTGGGAGCTTGTCGGCTCTAAGGAGATGCTTAATGAGATCATTGAACGCCGGATTCAAGGTGAGTAAGTGATATGATCATGGAAACGCACGAACTCGAGGAATGGCTCGAACCGGAAAGGAGCTTGGAGCAAGTACCCGAGGAGCGGCTTGAACCCGAGGAGAGCTTCGCGGAAGCCTTGAACGTGCCTTGTGGACCAATGACTCGGTCTAGGACTAAGAAACTCCATCACGCCATAAGCTCACTTCTTCGAAGGATTGAAAGCAACCTTGAGCCAAGCGCTTGTCCGACCACGTTGGTTGTGATTCAAGCGGCTTAAGGGTCTTTGGTAAGAGGTGTGCAACTCATACTCTTTTCCTTAGCTTGGTTTTGTCCCAATGGGTTTTCCAAGCGAGGTTTTTAACGAGGTGAGGTTCGCACACTCTTAACCAAAACCTTACCAGAGACATTGCTACAAAATTGGAGAGAACCGGAGCCAAACCGAATCAAACCGGTCGCAGATTTTTCTTTGCCTTTGTGCATTAAATTCAGTCAAAACTTTGAACTTAGTCTTTGCCTTTAATTAGCTTGTTTTTCCGTGTAGTCTTGGGGAAGTTGGAAGGTTGTTTCTACACTTCCCCCTCCTATATAAACTTTGCTCCTCTCTCAAATAAAATCATCAAACTTTCTATTTTCTCTCCATAAACTTGTTTGATCACTTGTGTTTTGTTCTTAGCGTTTTCACCTAAGTTCTTCACAAGCCTTGTAGTCTAAAAGGCTTCCATTCCCTTTTAGAAGTACGTTTCACTTCCCCTTGTCTTGTTCATCATTCGATCGTCAACATCATCATCCATTTCGCAACCGTTCATCTTCATCCACATCCGACCATCCGACTTCCATCATTTGTTCGTCGATCATCCGCTGCCTCGACGAATTTCCATTCACTTCCAATCATCCTTAGACGTCGTAGACCCTTCGAAGTTACTCACTGGGCGTTGATCTCCAACCAAGATCATATCAAGTGGTATCTAGAGCCAACTCCGAAGAAGGTTTAGTCGTTCTAACCCAGATTTCTGTTTTTCCAGATTTTTGTTCGATCTTAAAAACTTTTTAATAAATCACCTAGTGATCGAAAAATTGTGATTTAAGTTGAATCTGAATTGTGAACGAGTCTAGAATTTTTAAAAAGTGTTTACAGAATTTTTGAAACAGTTTGGATAATTATTTACGACTGTTCATCTCCTAGTGTTAAAACTGTTCATCTTTTGAAATTCCAGAATTTTGTCGATCTTGCAAACTTTTTAATAAATCATCTACTGATCGGAAAATTGTGTTGTAAATTGAATCTGAACTTTGAACGAGTCTAGTATTTTTTAAAAGTGTGTCTAGAAATTTTGAAACAGTTTAGACAATTATTTAAGACTGTTCATCTTCTTGTGTCGAAACTGTTCTTTTTTTTTTTTCTGAAATTTCTGTTGAATCATTTCCTTGGACGTTTTTACTTGTTAGTTGTTGAATTTTTCAGGTACCATGTCCGAATCAGAGGAAGAGTCTTCATCTCGCCAATCAGAGAAGATGAGGGTAATGATCAACAAGTTGTTGGACGAGAAACTAAGTGCGTTGCAACTAAACCAGGCCGACCTCGTAAAACCAGTGGAACATCCGGTTGAGGCTGAGGATGCGCGGAGCTACTACAGCCGCAACTCTTCACGGCACAGCCAGAGGAGGGGTAGACCAGAGAGAGACAGAGCGCCACTGCGAGACACTCTGGGCGGTCTGAAAATTCAGATTCCTCCGTTCCATGGAACCAACAATCCGGAAGCCTACTTGGATTGGGAAACCAAGATAGAGCTTGTGTTCATCTGTCGAGAGTGTACTGAGGATACAAAGGTTCGAATCACAGCCACGGAGTTCTATAACTATGCCCTAAGTTGGTGGGATCAACTCGTGACCACTCGGAGACGTGCCGGTGATTATCCCATCGAAACATGGAACCAAATGAAAGCCGTCATGCGAAAGAGATTCGTGCCGAGCTACTATCAACGAGAGTTGCACCAGAGGCTGCGGGATTTGGTTCAAGGCAGTAGTTCCGTGGAAGATTACTTCAAGGAAATGGAAACCTTGATGCTTAGAGCCGACATTCGAGAGGAATGTGAAACTCTTATGTCCCGGTTCACGGGAGGGTTAAACCGTGACATACAAGACCTCTTAGAAACTCAACATTACGTGGAGATAGAGGAGTTGCTTCACAAGGCAGTGATGTTCGAGCAACAAATCAAGCGAAGGAAAGCTAAGTCTAGATACGGGTCAACGAAGACGGGTTTTTCAGGAAAACCGAGTTATGCCAAGGAAGAAAAGCTTAGTTTCCCGAGAGATAGCAAGCCCTTTGCCAAGCCGAAAAATGAAGAACACGATCCAAATGAGAAAGCAAAAGGAGGGTCAAGGGCTCGAGATATCCGATGCTTCAAATGCCAAGGTCGCGGTCACTATGCGAATGAGTGCTCCAACAAGAGAGTCATGATACTTCAAGATAATGGGGAGTTAGAATCTGAGGATGAGCAGCCAGAGCATGACGCCTTACCCGAGGATTATGAGCTAGCGCCATCCGGAAATCTCTTAGTGGCCATGAGGACGTTGAGCGTTATGACCAAGACCGAGGAACAAGAGCAGCGAGAAAACCTTTTCCACTCCCGCTGCATAGTGAAAGACAAGCTATGTAGCCTCATCATAGACGGAGGGAGTTGCACCAATGTTGCGAGTGAGACAATGGTCCGAAAACTTGGACTAGAGGAGCTCAAGCATCCGAGGCCTTACAAGCTGCAATGGTTGAATGAAGTTGGAGAAATGGCCGTCAAAAGTCAAGTAAGAGTGCCCTTGTCCATTGGGAAGTACGAGGATGAGATTTTGTGTGATGTTTTGCCGATGGAAGCTAGCCACATCTTACTTGGAAGACCATGGCAGTCTGATAGAAAGGTCATCCACGATGGGTTCACCAACCGCCATTCTTTCGAGTTTAAAGGAAGAAAAACTGTCTTGATACCGATGGCTCCCCATGAGGTGTACCAAGATCAGTTAAGTATGAAAAAGAAGGAACCCGTGGCTGCCAAAACAAACCATCAAAACAAATCTAGTTTACTCTTTGTTTTCAAAGGAATGCTTACTTGTACCGCTAATCAAGAACCGGCGCTGCCGAGTCAAATTAAGCTTCTTTTACAGGAATTCAAAGACGTGTTCCCCGAGGAAACTCTAAACAGGTTACCTCCCATCCGAGGAATCGAACATCAGATCGACTTCGTACCCGGAGCTTCCTTACCGAATCGACCAGCCTACCGCACTAACCCCATGGAGACTAAGGAGCTACAAAAGCAAGTGACCGATCTCATGGAGAAAGGACATATCCGAGAGAGCATGAGTCCTTGTGCCGTGCCCGTTCTGCTTGTGCCAAAGAAAGATGGCAGCTGGAGAATGTGTGTTGATTGCCGAGCCATCAACAACATAACAGTGAAGTATCGCCACCCTATACCTAGATTAGATGATATGTTAGATGAATTGCATGGATCTAGCATCTTTTCTAAAGTAGATTTAAAAAGTGGTTATCATCAAATTAGGATGAAAGAGGGTGACGAATGGAAAACTGCATTTAAAACGAAACATGGGTTGTATGAGTGGTTAGTTATGCCATTCGGGTTATCAAATGCACCTAGTACATTTATGCGACTAATGAATCATGTTCTTAGGGCGTATATAGGCATTTTTGTTGTGGTCTATTTTGATGATATCTTAATTTACAGCAAGCACCTAGAAGAACATGCTAAGCATCTCAAATTGGTCTTAGAAGCGCTTAGAAAAGAAAATCTCTATGCTAATCTTAAGAAATACACTTTTTGTACGGATAACCTTGTCTTTTTAGGTTTTGTTGTAAGTGCAGATGGGATCAAGGTAGATGAAGAAAAGATCAAGGCGATCAAAGAATGGCCAAGTCCTAAGACCGTTGGTGAGGTCCGAAGCTTTCATGGGCTAGCCGGCTTCTATAGGCGTTTTGTTCGCGATTTTAGCACCATAGCCGCACCTCTCACCGAAGTCATCAAGAAGAGCGTCGGTTTCAAAAGGGAACAAGCTCAAGAGGATGCCTTTCAAAATCTAAAGGCTAAGCTTACTAACGCTCCCGTTCTTATGTTGCCCGATTTCCTTAAAACTTTCGAAATCGAATGTGATGCTTCTGGGTTAGGTATTGGGGCTGTGTTGATGCAGGATAGGAAACCAATTGCCTCCTTTAGCGAGAAGTTAGGAGGCGCCACGCTTTCATACCCGACCTACGACAAGGAGTTGTATGCCCTCGTCCGAGCGCTCCAAACGTGGCAGCACTACCTTTGGCCGAAAGAGTTCGTCATCCATACGGATCATGAGTCCTTAAAGCATCTTAAGGGTCAGCAAAATCTCAACAAGAGACACGCGAGGTGGGTCGAATTCATTGAGACCTTTCCCTATGTCATCAAGTATAAAAAAGGTAAAGACAATGTAGTTGCCGATGCATTGTCCCGAAGGTATGTTTTGCTCACAACTCTTGAATCTAAGCTACTTGGGTTTGAGCAAATTAAATCTCTATATGCAAATGATTCTGATTTTGGAAAGATTTATTCATCTTGTGAGAAATTTGCATTCGGAAAATACTATAGGCATGAAGGATTTCTGTTTTATGATAACCGATTGTGTATTCCTAATTCTTCTTTGAGAGATTTGTTTGTTAAGGAAGCACATGGAGGCGGTTTGATGGGACACTTTGGTGTTGCCAAAACACTTCAAATAATGCAGGATCACTTCCATTGGCCACTTATGAAGAGAGACGTGGAAAAATGTTGTGAAAGGTGCACAACATGTAAACAAGCTAAGGCCAAATCTCAACCCCACGGTTTGTATACTCCTTTACCGATTCCTTTGCATCCATGGCATGATATTTCTATGGACTTTGTTGTTGGTTTGCCTAGGACCAAGAATGGTAAGGATTCGATATTTGTGGTGGTAGATAGGTTCTCTAAAATGGCACATTTCATACCATGTCATAAAACCGATGATGCCATAAATGTTGCTAACTTGTTCTTTAAAGAAATTGTTCGTTTGCATGGCATGCCTAGAACCATAGTTTCTGATCGTGACACTAAGTTCCTTAGTTATTTTTGGAAAACGTTATGGTCTAAGTTAGGAACTAAGTTGTTATTTTCTACTACATGTCACCCGCAAACTGATGGACAAACTGAAGTAGTTAATAGAACGTTATCAACATTATTGCGAACTTTGATTAAAAAGAACCTTAAAATTTGGGAAGATTGTTTGCCTCATGTTGAATTTGCTTATAATCATGCTGTGCATTCTGCTTCTAAGTTTTCGCCATTTGAAATTGTTTACGGGTTCAACCCCATTTCTCCTTTGGATTTGATGCCTTTACCTTTGAGTGAAAGAGTTAGCATGGATGGCAAGCAAAAAGCCGACTTAGTGAAACAGATCCATGAGAAGGCAAGACATAATATTGAAGAAAAGACCAAGCAATACGTGAAGCACGCTAACAAAGGTCGGAAGGAGATAACCTTTAAAGAAGGAGACTTGGTCTGGATTCACCTCCGAAAGGAACGTTTTCCCGAAGAAAGAAAATCGAAGCTCATGCCGCGGATCGATGGACCATTCCGCATAACCAAGAAGATCAACAACAATGCGTATCATGTGGACTTGCAAGGTAAGTACAAAGTGAGTAATAGTTTTAATGTTGCTGATCTCGTGCCTTTTCTTGTAGACGAAACAGATTTGAGGTCAAATCCTTCTCAAGAGGGAGGGGATGATATGATCATGGAAACGCACGAACTCGAGGAATGGCTCGAACCGGAAAGGAGCTTGGAGCAAGTACCCGAGGAGCGGCTTGAACCCGAGGAGAGCTTCGCGGAAGCCTTGAACGTGCCTTGTGGACCAATGACTCGGTCTAGGACTAAGCAACTCCATCACGCCATAAGCTCACTTCTTCGAAGGATTGAAAGCAACCTTGAGCCAAGCGCTTGTCCGACCACGTTGGTTGTGATTCAAGCGGCTTAAGGGTCTTTGGTAAGAGGTGTGCAACTCATACTCTTTTCCTTAGTTTGGTTTTGTCCCAATGGGTTTTCCAAGCGAGGTTTTTAACGAGGTGAGGTTCGCACACTCTTAACCAAAACCTTACCAGAGACATTGCTACAAAATTGGAGAGAACCGGAGCCAAACCGAATCAAACCGGTCGCAGATTTTTCTTTGCCTTTGTGCATTAAATTCAGTCAAAACTTTGAACTTAGTCTTTGCCTTTAATTAGCTTGTTTTTCCGTGTAGTCTTGGGGAAGTTGGAAGGTTGTTTCTACACTTCCCCCTCCTATATAAACTTTGCTCCTCTCTCAAATAAAATCATCAAACTTTCTATTTTCTCTCCATAAACTTGTTTGATCACTTGTGTTTTGTTCTTAGCGTTTTCACCTAAGTTCTTCACAAGCCTTGTAGTCTAAAAGGCTTCCATTCCCTTTTAGAAGTACGTTTCACTTCCCCTTGTCTTGTTCATCATTCGATCGTCAACATCATCATCCATTTCGCAACCGTTCATCTTCATCCACATCCGACCATCCGACTTCCATCATTTGTTCGTCGATCATCCGCTGCCTCGACGAATTTCCATTCACTTCCAATCATCCTTAGACGTCGTAGACCCTTTGAAGTTACTCACTGGGCGTTGATCTCCAACCAAGATCATATCAGTAAGAGACCAAAGACCTTGTCTTGTTCCTTCCTTTCATTCATGACCGAAGCCTCCATAGTGTTTGGCCTAAGCATCTCTAACTCGGACCAAAGTGACCGATACTTCCCAAGATGTTTAGTGAATTCCAAATCCTCTTGGCTTAACTCATTGATAACTTTCTTCACTTCAAACACACGGGAAAGGTTAGAGATGTTACCATACACATTCTTGAGAGTATCCCAAAGATTCTTTGCGGTTTCGCAAAACGAGTATGCTTCAAGGATCGGAGCTTCAAGCGAGTGTTGGATGATGGCAAGAACGGTTTGGTCCTTTTGGAACCACTTAGCTTCCTTCTTTGCCTTAGCAATTTCCGCCTCTTCATCACTACTTTCGTCATCTTCCTCTTCTTCAATAAGCTCAATGTGATTCCAAAGACCACGACCACAAAGAGCAATCTTTGTTGTTCTTGCCCAAAGCAAATAGTTTCCCCCTTTTAAAGTAACCGGAATCACCATCACTTTAGAGCTCTCCATATCGTCGGTAACAACTTGGAAAAGTTTTGAGATTGATGTAAAACTTTATCAAACTTGTAAACCGTAGGGATTTAAGAAGATTTGCAACTTTTTCAAGAAATCCGAATGAAAAAGGGAGGATTTTGAGATGAACAAAGATTGTAGTATGAAGTTTTGATGAAGATTTGTGGAAAATGGATAGAGAATGATGAGAATAAGTGAGATTGAAAACCAAAAACGCAACCTAGCTCTATGATACCATGATAGAATGTATGCGGAAATGATGTTTACTTAGGGTTGCTTCCAGGTTTCATAGGAGATTTCATAAGAGATTAGAGAGTAAAAGAGTTTTCTCATTAGATTCATTTTGATCTTCTTACATCACAAATATTTATAAAGGAAAAGAAGAATATGACAACATCATGAACCTAGACACTATTTTGGTTGGTGAAGTGGTTGGTGAGAGGATAAGGTAAGGACCACTTTTAGTACATGTCCTTACCTTAGCCTTATCCATAAACGGTCATCTCTTCCAATGTGTCTAACGGCTCTTTCCTTCTTCCTTTGCTTCATTTGAATGCTTTAAAGATCGGTACGGCCACTAAGGTTGGTACGGATGGTACGGATAGTACGGCTGGTACGGATGACCGTACATCCGTACATATCCGTACGTAATCTCATAAAACCGATCCAAGTCCCTCTTGATCAATATAGTGAAGTTAAGATTAAAAGTCAAAAAATAATTTGAAACAATTTTTGTGAATAGAAATTTACATATATATTAGAATATCATTTTACATATTTTCAATAAATTCATGAAGATAATTTGATAATAAATGTTTACTTTAAATTAAAATTGATATCATATTTTTCTTTTAAAAAATCATTTCAAAAATTCTAAATTGTAGAAGGGCAAATATCATAATTAAGTAAAAATAAGGTTCTAAATATGAAAATGGACATTAATTTTCAACACCAAAAGTGACACATGGCAACTTGTCAAAACTTTAACTTAGTGGAACCTTAAAAGCTAATTAAGTGATGTTTAAGATTTATGCTCACAATTTATAATTTTAGTGAAGTTAAGATTAAAAGTTAAATAATAATTTTAAACAATTTTATGTGAATAGAAATTTATATATATATTAGAATATCTTTTACATATTTTCAATAAATTCATGAAGATAATTTGATAATAAATGTTTACTTTAAATTAAAATTGATATCACATTTTTCTTTTAAAAAATCAATTCAAAAATTCTAAATTGTAGAAGAGCAAATATTATAATTAAGTAAAAATTATGTTCTAAATATGAAAATGGACATTAATTGCCAACACCAAAAGTGACACATGGCAACTTGTCAAAACTTTAATTTAATGGAACCTTAAAATATTATATAAGATATAACTTTATTTACATGATTCTTTTATTGAAAGTGACTGGAGTGACCAGTGAAATATCTAGACAAATGACCACCTGATCCTTCAATACAGAAATGATGATGATACACAAATAAAACTGTAACTTTAATTCTTATATGGGAGACTTACTAGAACAACCTTCTTAGATGTTAGGTTCCTTTTTTAGATTTTAATTACTGAGGCTATTTTCGAGTCCGTTTTACCCTTTTTCCTTTGATAACAAAAAACGTATTTACGAAAATGCCATTAATGAAGCGGGGCGCGTAGGCGCGAAAATTTCCCGCCTAAAACAAATAAGTCTACCGCTATGTGATGGTAGACTTATTTGAGTTCTGGTAGACTTATTTGACGAGCGGTAGACTTATTTGACGAGCGGTAGACTTATTTTGTCTCCTTTGGTGGTAGACTTATTTGGGAACGGTAGACTTATTTTCTCTGCGGTATACTTATTTTCCCTTAGCGGTAGACTTATGTTTTGCGGTAGACTTATTTTCTCTGCGGTAGATTTCTTTCCGTAGACTTATTTTCAGCGGTAGATTTATTTTTCTTTGATGGTAGATTTATTTTGACTGGTAGATTTGTTTCCTTTGGTGGTAGATTTTTAGACATAGTGACGGTAGACTTATAGTTATTTATAGTGACGGTAGACTTATTTTAGTAGCGGTAGACTTATAGTTTGCGGTAGACTTTCTTATCGTGGTGGTAGATTTATTTTGTGTTTAGTTGTGGTAGACTTTTTTTAGTAGTACACTTATAATTAGCGGTAGACTTATTTCGTATTTTCGGTCAACGAAACCAACCGTTGACTAGTAGACTTATTTTTTTAGGATGAATGGTGGTAGACTTATGCGTTTTTAGCGATAGAAGCGGTAGATTTGTTTTTACCTAGGTCTAGTGATGGTAGACTTTTCATCAAACTTAGTGACGGTAGACTTTTTTTCACATTAGACATTTGGTAGACTTATTGTGATAGCGGTAGACTTATAGTACTTGGTGGTAGACTTATTTCCTGTTTAGGAAACTATAGTGGTGGTAGACTTATTTGGCTGGTAGACTTATTTCCTGAAAACCGGACCGGGGGTCGGACCGGGTTCAACCGTGAAAATTTACATTTTTTAACATTTTTCATATTTAATGAAAATTTACATTTTTTAACATTTTTCATATTTAATTTTTATAATTAAAATTTATAAAAACAAATACTAGTTTTGAATTTAGTTAATTTTTATTATTGTTTAATGTTTTAATTTGTTTTTCATATAAACTTAACTATTTTTCATTAAATTTTGTTTTTGAATAGTTTTTTGTTATTAAAATGATTTTTCTCATGACTAATATTTAGAAATATGTTTATTTAAAAGTTATATTATATATTTGGATATTATAATTATACAAAAACTATATATATTATATATTTTCATATTTGGATATTTTACTTATACAAAAACTATATATATTATGTATTTTTATATATATATATATTATTAGTTTTAAAAACACTATTAAACTCGGTTCGACTTATATCATGCAAGTGATGGTAAATTTATATACAAGTGGTGATATATTTAGTATGTACTATATTTTCATATATTTTTTTCTATCTTTTCGTATGAACTCGTACTCGTGTTTGAACTCGTACTCGTGTTTTCAGGATTTTGTAATGGTTACAGAGACATTTCAGAAGTCATGTTTTAACCATACATAAATGTTGTCAGTTCATTCATTACACTACAAAAAAATGTTTATAGATGTCTACCATAATGTTTGAATCTCTTTGCAAAAACTCTACCATAACAATTGTATCTTATATTACAAATCAGAACGTGTGTGTCTCATAAAAATCTACCATCTTCATGATCTTTTGGATGTTCTTTACAATCTTCATGCGGTTACGCATTGCACGTACAAAGAATACCTGTAAAGAAATTCATGGAAATTAGAACATCTTGGAAAATAAGTCTATCATCGAGTAGAAAATAAGTCTACCATCAAACAGAAAATAAGTCTACCATCAAACAAAAAGAAGTCTATCATCGAGTAGAAAATAAGTATACCATCAAACAGAAAATAAGTCTACCATCGAACAAAAATAAGTCTACCATCAAACAGAAAATAAGTCAACCATCAAACAGAAAATAAGTCTACCATCGAATAAAAATAAGTCTACCATCAAACAGAAAATAAGTCTACCATCAAATAGAAAATAAGTCTACCATCGAACAAAAATAAGTCTACCATCAAACAGAAAATTAGTCTATCATCGAATAAAAATAAGTCTACCATCAAACAGAAAATAAGTCTACCATCAAACAGAAAGTAAGACTACCATCAAACAAAAAATAAGTCTACCATCAAACAAAAAATAAGTCTACCATCAAATAGAAAATAAGTCTACCATCAAACAAAAAGAAGTCTATCATCGAGTAGAAAATAAGTCTACCATCAAACAGAAAATAAGTCTACCATCGAACAAAAATAAGTCTACCATCAAACAGAAAATAAGTCTACCATCAAACAGAAAATAAGTCTACCATCGAATAAAAATAAGTCTACCATCAAACAGAAAATAAGTCTACCATCAAACAGAAAATAAGTCTACCATCGAACAAAAATAAGTCTACCATCAAACAGAAAATTAGTCTACCATCGAATAAAAATAAGTCTACCATCAAACAGAAAATAAGTCTACCATCAAACAGAAAGTAAGACTACCATCAAACAGAAAATAAGTCTACCATCAAACAGAAAATAAGTCTACCATCAAACAGAAAATAAGTCTACCATCAAACAAAAATAAGTCTACCATCAAACAGAAAATAAGTCTACCATCAAACAAAAAATAAGTCTACCATCAAACAAAAAATAAATCTACCATCAAACAAAAATCCAGATCTGGAAAAACTCTAGATCGGGAAAAAATCCAGATCTGGAAAAAATTCAGATTTGGACCAAAACGTGATTTTACAAAAATTCAACATACCCAAACGAAACCGGTTAGAATCAAGAGATTACCTCTCTACAACGCACGAAAACGAAACCCCAACACTCGCCGGAACTTTCCTTCGCCGGAATTTCGAAACCTATGAACGAAGAACATATTGAAGTTCATAAATCCGAACTCAAGACACTCGTGAATGATAGAGAGGAAGATAATTCATGATTTGTTTCAAATCTTACCGTTAAAAGCAACGAATTTCGTCGCCGGAGAAGAAGTCGCGATTTGAGTCGCCGGAGAGAAGAGTCGCCGGAGAGAGGAAGAAGAAGATGAAGAGTTGAAATCTGATTTTTTTTTTATGTTGTTTTTTTCTTCTCAATGGCATTTTCGTTAATGAACGAATTTGAAGTATTTTTAATGTCTTTGTAACCTTTTTCAGCTCAAAAAATAAAAGCTCAAAATTTAAAGGTTGTTTGAGTAAACCATATATTTAAAAAAGTTGTTCTAGTAATTATCTCTTCTTATATTCCTCAGGTCTTTTAATTCCTCAGGTCTTTTAATTTCAAGATGACTCTAACTTCAGTTAGGGTCCATGGACCCAACTCGCTATTCTTACTTTCCAGTTGTCCATTATGGTTCTGAAGATCTGCGATAGTTTATCACATCTCCTCTCTGTAGGGAACAATTTTTAAAAACCATGATAAGCTTGGTATGAAGCTAAAGTCGGTCAGTTTGTGATTTTGAACCAGAGTTGGCACAAGGGCTTCTTTCTCTGAATCCGTGCTAGCGTGGCGTGAAGGGGGAAATGAAGAGCACCGCACCAATGATGAAGGGCTTGTGATAAAGCTCAGAACCCTCTTGTATTTTAAAATTTCACTCACTTAATTTTACCAAATGAAAACAACGATTTCACTTTAGGCGAAAAAAACTTATTATTAAATAATTTTGCAAAACTTTTTCTTTAAATTGTTCATGTTCATGTTCATGTTCCTGTTTCGATATTCTTTTCTTTTTTTAGAAGGAATCAGATAGGAAGCGTAACTTGTACATCAACAACTCACGAGAATGGAGCGTACCACTTACTTGTTTCTCCGTACATAAAACCTAACGTACACTATTATCTCTGTTACATTTTGTATTCTTTAAAAAATCTAAATCAAGCTTTAATCTAAGATCCCTTAAACCATAATATACAATATTTGTATCTTCATTTGCTCTTGCTCTCATTACGTACCATTTGTGGCATAAACTTCCGGAGAGATATGGGTGTATTTCGTGGATTTGGTGCATGGATCAATCAGAACAATCAGGAGCCTCTGAATGTCAGTTCCATTTTCATGCATTAGAGAACGAGAAAGTTCAAAATAAATGCAAACAGATTATGATTATGTTTGTTGTTGTAGGCCGAATCCAATAGATCGGAGAATGTTGATTCTAAGTCAGTGTCAGAGAAGGACACTAATAAAGCCCCTGCGAAGGCTAAGAAGGAATATTACGACGTAGAGGAGGTGAAGAACCAAGATAAACTCTTGCATGAGGCAGAGATGAAGCATCCATGGTATGATGCCCCTCATAAGACCAAATCAATAAACAAAACATCTATACTTGAGATTTCTTGCCTTAAGATTAAAGATCCCAAAGGTTTCTTATATTTTTTTATGTTTGAAGGTGACAACGAAAAATGGTATTTGCCATATGCAGAATTCACAGTGGGAATGTTTCCTGATGGAGTATTCTTTCAACTGACTAACAGAAATACCACTCCATTTTTTGATGAAGACAAGTGGCGGGAACTTCTGGTTTTGTTTCCCTTATTATTATATGGTTGCAATGTGGTATTAATTATAGCAATACTTTGAGAATGTGATATCTTTCTTATGAAGGCAACAAAATCAAGCAAGGTTTTGAAGGATGATGGACCAAGGCAGATCGCGAAGTTGGAGAAACTTTGGCCTGGGATTTCCTCTGGTGGTCTGGAACTCTTCCCATACATCTAATTGTCGATGAAAATAGAAAATTTCTTACCGTAAGAAGCTTTAATAAACTCCTCATAACAATCAATATTTGTGTGCTGTATTGGTAAACTTTAGTAGAAGGTTTTCTTGTTTGTTGTGGACAGGGAAAATATAAAAAGGTGGAGCCTATATATGTTGATCAGGAACGCTTGTGTAAGCACATGATGCCAAAGACTCAAAAAGAATACAAAAAATGTAGTGGTGGACAAGGAAAGGTTGCATCGAAAGTGACAATGGACCAATATTTTCAGCCATATCCTCTTCTTAATCTGCCACCGTTTTCTTGGTACATTCGGAAGAAAACCATCAAAACCACTATAACTCTCCTCGAAAGTCTCCTAAAGACGTGTGCCAGAATTAGAATTGCTTCACGATAACATCTCGCCAAAAATACTTGAAGCAACAAACAGGGAAAAACATTAGCCTAAATGGTCATACGCAAATATATACTGTGATTTATGAGTTGTAAATTCAGTATATTCTTATATTCCGTTTTTCCAACGAAAAAAGGAGTCAATTTTAGGAGTTCTTTTAACGTATGCCCAACTATCTCGTTCCATTGCATTCCATAGTCACGTGGTAAGCATAAATCTATGATAACAAATGCAGAGATTCCTTGATGTTAGCCAAGCCTCCTAATCCTCAGTAATTCAAATAGACAACATTTGTAGTAAGCGCACTACTAGAAAACAAATTATTTTTCGACCATTTTCAGATCACAAAAGTAGTAGGACAATATTATGACCATTATCTTGTTAGTAAAGAAGAGGGAAACAAGTTGAATTCAAATGGAAAACGAGTTGGGCCTCAAGAATCAAAGAGAGAAGATAAAGGCCCAGAGATAAAGAAGCCCACACCAACTTCATCTTCACCAACCAAGGTTGAAGATAAGGTTGAGAAGAAGACAGCAACAACAAGACCGTTGTTGACTGCCGTATCTCTTGTCTCTACTCCGGCCATCACGAAGACCGTTGATGCAAAACAGAGTCCAGGATGAAGACAGGTGTCAGAGACATTAGGTTTAGTCATTACTACTATAAATGGAGAAGAATTGTAATCAAGTTCTTTAGGAAAATCGATATAATCATTCAGCTACTAATCTCTTTACAAATGAGCTCTTAAGCTCAAATCTCTCTGTTCTTAAGGTTACTTTCATGGTAGCAGAGCACATGGAGAATCCAAATCCTGTGACTTTATACGCTTATCCGTCTGCGCTGAATGTATCGAGCTGTGTTACCATTAAGCTTACTGACAAGAACTACATCTTGTGGAAGCTACAGCTTGAATCCTTTCTCATCAGTCAGCAACTGCTTGGGTTTGTCGATGGGTCACTTCCACCACCACTACGCAACATCCCAGTTCCTCGTCAAGATGGAAGCTCAAGTGATGTGGTGAATCCAGACTACCTAGCTTGGCTTCGCTCAGACCAGGTAGTGAAGACTCTTCTCCTTGGTTCACTTTCTGAGGAGGTGTTGAACTCTGTAGTAGGATGTGGCTCAGCTCACGAAGTATGGACTGCGCTTGCTAACTATTACAACAGAGTATCTTCTCACCGTCTCTATGAACTTCAACGCAATCTCCACTCAATCTCAAAACAAGATAAGTCTCTCTCTGAATACCTTAGAGATGTAAAGACTATATGTGATCAATTAGCGTCTATAGGACACCCTGTTAGTGAACAAGCTAAGATCTATGCTGTGATACATGGTTTAGGACGTGACTATGAACCCTTGATTACTGCCTTAGATACAACTATGGAAGATGCGTCTGGTATGACTTATGAACAGGTTGTGGCTAGATTGGTTGGGTATGAACAGAGACTGTGCAAGTATAACAACAGTTCTGCTATCAGTCCTCATCTGGCTTTTGCTCTTACTCAGACTAGTCTTGATACTGGGTACTATAACAACAATCTGAGTCGAGGTGCTAATCCAAACAGAGGGAATCGAGGTCGTAGTGGTTACTCAACTAGAGGTAGAGGTTTTCATCAACAAAACTCTAACTCTACTAGAACAGTGTCTACTGGAGGTTCTTCCTATGGGTCTTCTACTTCAGAACAGAGACCTACTTGTCAAATCTGTGGAAAGCGTGGACATCATGCACTGACCTGTTGGTACAGATTTGATAATAGTTATCAGGCAGAGACGTTACCTTCGGCCTTAGCAGCAATGCGTATCACAGATGTAACTGATGCTGCTGGACAGGAGTGGTATCCTGATACAGGAGCTACAGCCCATGTCACAGGTTCTCATCACAATCTACAACAATCTCAACCATATCATGGGAGTGATTCAGTAATGGTTGGAGATGGCTCCTTTCTACCAATAACTCATACTGGATCAGGTCTACTTCCTTCTACATCAGGTATGCTTCCTCTAAAGGATGTTCTTGTGTGTCCAGATATTGCCAAATCTCTTTTATCAGTATCGAAACTCACTAAGGATTATCCTTGTTCCTTTGAATTTGATTGTGATGCTGTGGTTGTTAAGGACAAGGATACAAAGAAGGTCCTGACCCTGGGAAGAAACCATGAGGGTCTCTACATGTTGGAGCCAACCTCTGCTAAAGCTTACTTCTCTTCTAGGCAACAGTCTGCTAGTGATGGAGTTTGGCACAGGAGGCTAGGACATCCGAATGAACAAGTGATGTTGCATCTTTCAGCTTCTAAAGTCATTTTGATAAATAAGAGTACCAAGACTTCCTGTGAGTCATGTAAGCTTGGGAAAAGTAGTAAACTACCATTTTCTGAATCTTCTTTTGCTGCTTCTGAAATTCTAGAGAGGATTCACTGTGATCTCTGGGGTCCAGCTCCTGTTGTTTCCTGTCAAGGGTTCAGGTTTTATGTAATTTTTGTTGACAATTGGTCACGTTATACGTGGTTCTATCCAATGAAGAATAAGTCTGAGTTTTGTTCAATCTTTAAAAAATTTCAGCACTTAGTACAGAATCAGTTTCAGAGGAAAATTAGATCTTTTCAGTGTGATGGTGGAGGAGAATTTATTAGCAAAGAGTTCTTACTGCAATTACAAACTTCTGGGATTCAACAACTGATCTCCTGCCCATATACGCCACAACAGAATGGGTTGGCTGAACGAAAACATAGACATCTAACTGAGTTGGGGTTATCTATGCTGTTTGAAGGTAGTGTACCACAAAAATTCTGGGTTGAAGCATTTTTCACAGCTGTATTTCTGAGTAATTTGCTACCAACTACTGCTCTATCATCAGACTTGAGTCCACATCAAAAGATTTTTGGGAAACCTCCTGATTATTCCTCCTTAAGGGTATTTGGGACAGCTTGTTATCCTACTTTACGTGACTATGCTGCTAACAAATTCGATCCTAAATCTCTACAGTGTGTATTCCTGGGTTATAACATCAAATACAAAGGTTATAGGTGTTATTATCCTCCAACAGGACGGGTCTACATTAGTCGCCATGTGATCTTTGATGAGAACGTTTATCCTTTCACAGAGAAATATGGAGCTTGGCAACCTGCAGGCACAACTCCTCTGTTCAAAGCATGGCAGAAGTACAAATCTTGTGATGTCCCTAATCCAGGACCGTCAATCACGAGAGAAAATGTAAGTCTCCCTGTAACTCAGTACATACCTATGACTGTTCCAACAACATTTACTACTCAAAATCCTTTTGCACCACTTCAAGATCTCCTTAACTACGAAGAAGACACTAGTACACCTCTGGTACAGGAATCGAAGACAGCAACAACTCAACAGTCTCCAAGTAGGGCTATTGAGTCTGAGTGTACGTCAAGCCTTGATGCTTGTGCTATTGGCAACAGCTCAATAGCTCCTACTAGGAGGCGTACTAATCCCATAGGTCTTCCTCAGCATACTATGGTAACTCGGTCTCAAGTTGGAGTGGTCAAACCAAACCCAAGGTATGTTCTCTTGACAAAAAGGGTAGCTTATCCTCAACCTCGAACTGTTTCAGCTGCTCTTAAAGATCCTGGTTGGACTAGTGCAATGGGTGATGAAATTGGTACTTGCAAAGAGACCAACACGTGGTCTTTGGTGCCAAGAACCTCTGATATGCATGTTTTGGGTAACAGATGGATATTTACACCAAAGCTGACTGCAGAAGGTACACTGGATAGATTGCGGGCTCGTCTAGTAGCTAAAGGTTATGATCAAGAAGAAGGGATAGACTACTTAGAGACTTATAGCCCAGTGGTCAGAACAGCTACAGTGAGGACAATTCTTCACACTGCTACAATAATGCAGTGGGACATCAAACAATTAGATGTGAAAAATGCTTTCTTACATGGGGAATTACAGGAGGATGTGTTCATGAAGCAGCCAGCTGGGTTTGTTGATGAGTCAAGACCAGACCATGTTTGCAAACTTCATAAAGCGATCTATGGTCTGAAACAGGCACCTAGAGCTTGGTTTGATAAATTCAGCAATTACCTTCTTGAATATGGGTTTATATGTAGCAAACATGACCCTTCAATGTTCGTCTACAACAACAAAACAGAGGTAATGATTCTTTTGCTGTATGTAGATGACATGATACTTACAGGGAGTCACAAGAATCTTCTGGAGAACTTCTTGTCTGAGGTAAAAGAACAGTTTAGGATGAAGGATATGGGTCCTTTACACTATTTTCTGGGAGTTCAAGCTAAATATCATGAAGAAGGGTTGTTTCTGTCTCAGCAGAGATATGCTGAAGATTTACTTGCTGTTGCAGGTATGAGTGACTGCGAACCAATCAACACTCCTCTGCCACTACAAATCAACTACATCACTGGTCAAGAGGAATTATTCACTGATCCGAAATATTTCAGGAGCTTGGCAGGTAAGTTACAATACCTTACCATGACAAGACCAGATATTCAGTTTGCTGTCAATTTTGTGTGCCAAAAGATGCATGCCCCAACTGTATCAGACTACAACATGCTGCGTCGAGTTCTTCGGTATGTGAGAGGTACAAGTGATTATGGAATCTCCTTCTCCAAAAACACTGACTTTACTCTAGCAGCTTACAGTGACAGTGATTGGGCAGGCTGTCCTAATACTAGAAGATCTACTGGTGGATTCTGTACATTCCTTGGTAATAACATCATTTCCTGGTCTGCTAAGAAACAACAATCTGTTGCTAGGAGTGTAACAGAGGCAGAATACAGATCCTTGTCTGATACTACATGTGAATTAGTCTGGCTCAGCAACATTCTGAGGGATCTAGGAGTTCCACAACCGAATCCTGCTATTCTGTTTGGAGATAATCTCTCCTCAATCAAGCTGACTGCAAATCCAGTTCATCATCCGAGATCTAAACACTTTGAAGCTGATTACCACTTTGTGAGAGAAAGAGTGGCTTTGGGAACACTCATTGTCAAGCACATTCCAGGAACAGAACAATTGGCTGATATATTCACCAAATCACTTCCCGCGGCATCCTTCATCAACTTGAGATTCAAACTTGGTGTGCATTCCCCACCCACACCAAGTTTGAGAGGGAATGTTAGTAAAGAAGAGGGAAACAAGTTGAATTCAAATGGAAAACGAGTTGGGCCTCAAGAATCAAAGAGAGAAGATAAAGGCCCAAAGATAAAGAAGCCCACACCAACTTCATCTTCACCAACCAAGGTTGAAGATAAGGTTGAGAAGAAGACAGCAACAACAAGACCGTTGTTGACTGCCGTATCTCTTGTCTCTACTCCGGCCATCACGAAGACCGTTGATGCAAAACAGAGTCCAGGATGAAGACAGGTGTCAGAGACATTAGGTTTAGTCATTACTACTATAAATGGAGAAGAATTGTAATCAAGTTCTTTAGGAAAATCGATATAATCATTCAGCTACTAATCTCTTTACAAATGAGCTCTTAAGCTCAAATCTCTCTGTTCTTAAGGTTACTTTCATATCTAACGCATATAAGAAGTGATTGGACCTTTTCTGATCACAAAAGTGGTCGGACAATATTATGACCATTATCTAACGCATATAAAGAAGTGATCGGGAAGTTATTGGAGATTCCAAACAAATTTATGTGGTCAGAAAGTTGTAAGAATGTTTCTATCAAATCCGACTAAATTCGTATCGTTAGACCGATAATAGAAAATTAGTCAAAAATGTAATTTTAAAAAGGATAATTTGCCATATAGACAACAAAAAATTAATAATGTATCAAGTAGCTAAAATTGCCCTATGTGGCACGATTATAACCATAAAGTTAAGGGTAATTAGCTAGTTGATACATTATTAATTTTTTGTTGGCTATATAGCAAATTCACCCTTTTTAAAAAGAAAGAAAGAAATATAGCCATTTACAACCGTTTGGGACCGTTGAAATGGGGTTGGAATGTGCTCGGAAACTCGCAAAAAGAGATTGGTTAGAAACGCGTTGGAAAAATATGTCGGAAATCGGTTGAACTATATAAGTTGTCAAAAGGCACTGGTTTGAACGTTATCCAAACCGCAACGACTATTTCTTGCCGTGGCGCGCTTTGATAGACGTAACCCGTTTGTTAGGCTTTTACAACTCAACCCAGCTGGACTTGACTAACAACAATTTGTGACATTTCTCTATTATACATTTCAAAGTTCATACACACTCAGAAAAACACAAATATCTTGCGTACGTTCTAAATAAGTAATCCTAACTTCGTCTTTGTATCTTCTTCTTTTTTTGCTAAGTCCAAGTTTTTTTTCTTAGGGTTTATGATTGGTTGACTTTGATGTAACGAAAATGATATTGTAGAGTGATAAAAGATTATAGTCCTTAAATTGTGAGACTTCCCAAATGTTGAAGTTCAGGTTTTGGTTTACTTAAATCCCAAGGGAAAATATTTCAGATAAACAACTTTCTAAAACTATGACACACTTCCTCCTAGAAATAGGAATCAAGTTTTTTTCCTTTCTTTGTCTCACCACTCCATTAGTAAGCTTGGTTCTTTCTTTTCCTTAGCTGATTACACAACCTCAATCGTGACAAATTGAATCTGACTGAAATCAGGTAACTTGACAAATTGAAGCTGGTTACACGACTTTAACTGTGGCAGCTTCTAATAACAAGAAAATGCTGATGTGGCAAGGCTGGAAAGATTCTTAAGGATTTTATTACGGATCATTCATATCAGTTTGAGCAATAGATCCATCGAGAAATCCCATCTTATTCTTCGCCACTAGACTAGTATACATAGCTATGATCAAGATTCCATAGTTATTACCATCTAGAAGTTCTGATGTTAACACTAAGCATGGATGATCTGAGCTATGTAGACGGCGAATGAATGTTATCGGGATTATTGGATACCTCAAAATGATCTTGAGAAGAGGACGCGCAGAACGACGACCTCGAACACGATCTGGAGCACCGAAATCACGGTCCGTTGTTCCAATGTCAATACGAGACGGCGGAGGAGCAGATACCGCGTCGCGAGACTTCGGAGACGCGGGAGAATTAATTTCCGGTGTAGGAGAGCGATACTTCGATTTGCAATTGTGTTTGCCTCCCATTGAAATTGATTTAGCTTTTAGAAGATGAAGAAAAAGCTGAAATGGCATGAGAAAACCGATGAAATAGCTCGTCGAGAGTAGAACAGCTCGAATCAGAGAAGAAATGAAGGTGGATCGAAGGATTCCGATAAGATGTCGGTGACAATCTGATCAGAGAAGATGGCGGAAACAGAAAAAGTTGTTAGAAAGCAGAAAAGGTAGTTAGCTCCGATACCATATTAGTATTATTGTTGTGAACATAAACATTGACAATTCCAAATCCTTTCGATTGTTCATCGTCTTCTTTACTATAGAGATTTAGTTTATATTCACAACAATAATACTAATAGTACTGATACGACATTTTGTTATATCTAAAGAAAAAATACATATCGCTATATATATTGTATTAATACCACAATATGACAATGATCAAGTATACATAAACCTGGAAAATACTAGCCTAGATTATTAATATTCACATATATATGTTGTAAGTTGTAAATGTAATATGTATATTCTTGAATTCATTTAAAAAAACTGGAAAGAAAATTTTGATTCAACTTTAGAACTTCAGTTACCGCTTGTATTCCATAATCCATGCATGGTTACATATATTGCATGCGGATCCGATAAATTAAAGGTTCCCTCGTTCCTACATATTTCGTGTATTTTAAAATTTCACTCACTTAATTTTACCAAAAAAACCAACATTTCACTGTAGGCGGAAATTAAAAACTTATTGTTCAATAATTTTCACTATAGGTAGCGTAGCCTGTACGTCAACAACTCACGTGAATAGAGCGTACCACTTGTTTGTTTCTCCCTACGTACTTAAAACCTAAGAGCATCTTTAACCAAGAGATTTAATGTGGGTCTTAAATCATTTTTTAGTATTAATATTAATATTAATCTGATGTTTTTTTCGTTGGAAAGAGAAAAAGGTGGGGACGATCTAATCCGGACTCGTCACGTGGCTTCATCAAAGTTTTTGGGTCTCAGCCAATTGAGATATTTGAGCCCATCTTCAACTGAAGAATTCTTTTTTTATTACTTTTAATATTTTTTTTATTATATGAAACCTTAAGGTTTCGTGGATAATGATGCCCTAACGCACACTATTCTCTTTGTTTCATTTTGTATTCTTTAAATCTAAATCAAGGTTTAATCTAAGACACCTTAAACCATAATATACTTTATTTGGATCTTCATTTGCTCTTGCTCTCATTAGGTAAGTACCATTTGTGGAATAAACTTTGGGAGATATATGGCTGTATTTCCTGGATTTGGTGCCTGGATCAATCAGAACAATCAAACAGCCTCTAAATGTTAGTTCCATTTCCAATTTTCCATACATTAGAGAACAAGAGAAAGTCAAAATAAATGCAAACAAATATTGATTATGTTTGTTGTTGTAGGGCGAATCCCATAGATCGGAGAATGTTGAATCTAAGTCAGTGTCAGTGACAATGGACCAATACTTTCAGCCTTATCCTCTTCTTAATCTTCCACCGTTTTCTTGGTACATTCGGGAGAAAACCATCAAAACCACTAAAACTCTCCTCGAAAGTCTGCAAAAGACATGTGCCGCGTTTAGAAGTACTTCACGAGAACACCTCGCCAAAAAGACTTGAAGCAACTAACATGGAAAACATTAGCCTAAATGGTCATACACAAATATATACAGTGAATTTATGAGTTGTAAATTCTTATATTTGTTTTTCTTATAGAAAAAAACAGTGAACTTTAGGATTTCTTTTAACGTATGGCCTACTATCTCGTTCCATTGCATCCCATAGCCATGTGGTAAGTATAGATCCATGATTTTTGTGGTTGTTGATCTGTTGTGTTGTTGTGTTGTTATGTTGCGAGTGTGAATGTCTGAGGATGAAATGTGTTTCATGTTTGCTCTTTGGTATATGCTTGTATGGTTTTATGGTGTTTCCTTGTGCAGGTTGTTTGGATTGACATACGCACGAAAAAGAGAGATTGAAGAAGCATGAAAAAAACATATTCTCTGTGTCCGTGTGTAACTCAGCAGAAGCTGACGTATGTAGCAGTGCTACGTTACCCAGTATGGGAAGCAATAAAGATTGTATATCTTTGTTAATAGAAGGAGTTCATTTGTTCTTTTTGTTTTCAAATGTCGTTTGGAAAAGAGAAAACACACTTAACTAAAAAAGAATTAGAAAGTAAAACCAAACCAAAACAAAATTGGAAAGTTATCAGTAAGAATGTGTTATGGACATCATTACACATCTTTAAGTCCATATAAAAGATATAGTTCATACCTAAGATAACAGGTCGTACCCACGAAACTCTTGGTCCTTGTTTACCATTGCAACATTTTAAAAGCTCATTGATACTCCATTTCAAACATTTCTCACATGAGACCATGAGATGTGCACACTTGACCATTGCATACACTTTCTTTTTCTCGAGCCGCTCCTCCCCGACAGCGTAATATACCGAACGGGTGCCATTGTTATTGGCTATCAATATCAGCTTGTTGAAAAAATTAAATCCCTAGTCTTCTTGTTGAGCAAATTTATATCTCTAGTATATGTTGTTCGGGTTGTGCATAGAGAAAGTATTAATTGATCTTTGCTAAGTCTATGGATTTGAGCGATATGACCGAGCTAACATGGAGAAAACATTGGTTCCTCTTTTGTTTCTTTAACATCTTCTTTTAAGCTGTCATATGCACATACGTTTTGTTTCATATTAAAATGCTGATTCAATTTTCCAATGCAAATATATGTTTTGTTTTTCCTAATTACTGTTACATTGAATGAGTTATAATTATTTGATTTTTGGCTTCTTTAGAAACTCATTTACCTTACCAAGTAGTTCAAATAGTTTAGATTTCAATTTTAACACATTTCATCCGTTTTTCGGTAATAACCTCAAAACGTAGTAACGTACTAATTTTTAAAAATTCGTGGACTAACACCTCTAAATTTTGAAAAGTCTTTTACAAAGTTGACATTTTTGGTTTTTGGCTCTTTAGAAACTCAATTACCTTACCAAGTAGTTAAATATTTTTTATTTCAATTTGAACATATTTCATCCATTTTCCGGTAATAGCATCAAAGCCTACTAATGTTTAAGAATTCGTGGAGTAACACCTTTAAGTTTTAGATAGTTTTCTAAAAATTTGAATTTTTTAGTATTTAGCATCTTTAGAAACCGTGGGAGATCGCAAAGTTGAAAAAATCCGTGGCTTGGGACTTCCTTTGGTGGTCTGGAGCCTTCCCTTTCAATCTAATTGTCAATGAATACAAAAAAGATCTAACAGTTAATATTCATATATACCCCCTCACAAATATCAATATCATTGTTTTGGTCTGGTGAAACATAATTGGAGTCTATCTTGTTATTTGTGGACAGGCAAAATATAAGAAAGAAAAAATGATGTTCATGAAAGTGTTTGAGGGTAACTGGAAAGTGGAGCCAATATTTGTAGACCAGGAACGCTTGTGCAAACACAATTTACCAAAAAAGTGTAGAAGAATACAAAAATGTAGTGGCGTTCAAGGAAAGATTGCGTCGAAAATGACAATGGACCAATATTTTCAACCATACCCTCTTCTTGATTTGCTGCCGTTTTATTGGCATTAAAACAACAAAACTCTGTTAAAAAAAATGCTTCAATATAAGAGTGTCATTTTTTTTTGTAGTCAATTGCCAAGAGAGTGTCATTTTCCGAGAGGTTTCTCGAAGACTTCAAACAATAAACCTGGAAAATACTAGCCTACACTATTATTCACATATATATGTTGTTAAGTTGTAAATGTAATATACATTCTTATATTCCTTGATTTAAAAAAAAAAAAATTGATTCAACTTTATCTATTCTACAATCCATGCATGGTGACATATATTGCATGCGGATCCTATAAATTTAAGGTTCCCCTACTTCTTCTCTAAACATTTCGTGTATTTTAAAATTTTACTCACGTAATTTTACCAAAAGATTAAAACATTCATTATACGCGCAGAAAAACTTGTTATTAAATAATTTTGCAATTAAAGTAGTTCACCATGATTTTACGGGTTAAAAGTAGGTTTTTATCATAAACATGGAACATAAAGTGGTCAGTCGTGGATCTAACAGGACTAAAGTGAATTCTCTATGATAGAGACGTTTTTGTAACAATTTTCATAATTTATAATAAATAATAAATCCAAACAATTAAAAATACAAAAAATATTTTGCAAAGCCTTTTTTTATAAATTGTTCATGTTCCTAAATTCGTTTCAGAACTTAGAAAGCGTGTACCTTGTACGCCAACTAGTCACGAGAATGGAGCATTCCACTTGTTTGTTTCTCCCTACGTACTTAAAACCTAACGTACACTATTATCTTTGTTTCATGTTGTATTCTTTAAATCTATATCAAGCTTTTATCTAAGATACCTTAAGTTAAACCATAATATACAATATTTGGATCTTCATTTCCTCTTGCTCTCATTAGGCAGTACTGTTTTTGGAATAAACTTTGGGAGAGGTATGGGTGTATTTCCTGGATTTGGTGCTTGGATCAGTCAGAACAATCAGGAGCCCCTGAATGTCAGTTCCATTTCCATTCATTAGAGACAAAGTCAAATAGATGCAAACAAATAATGATTATGTTTGTTGTTGTAGGCCGAATCCAATAGATCTCAGGATGTTGAATCTAAGTCAGTGTCAGATAAAGCCTCTAATAAAGCCCCAGCTAAGACCAGGAAGGAATATTACGACAACGACGAGGAGGAGAGGCAAGATAATCTCTGGCATGAGACAGAGAAGAAGCATCCATGGTATGATGCCCCTCCTCAGGTGAAGGTAAGACCAAATCAATAAACATAAAAATCTATACTTTAGATTTTTTGCTTTAAGATTAAAGATCCCAAAAGTTTCTTGTAATTTTGATGTGTTTTAGGTGACAAAGAAAAATGGTCTTTGCCATATGCACATAGAATTCACAGCGGGAGCGACTCCTTATTCAGTTTTCTTTTTTCTGACTGAAAGAGCTACCTCTCCATATTTCGATATAGCAAGTGGCGCCACCATATGGTTTTTTTCCGCTTATCATAAATGATTGCAATGATACTAATTATAGCATTACTTGAGAATGTGATATATTTCTTATGAAGGAAACCAAATCAAGCAAGGTTTTGAAGGATGATGGACCAAGGCAGATCGCGAAGTTGGAGAAACTTGTGGCCTGGGATTTCCTTTGGTGGTCTGGAACTTTTCCCATACATCTAATTGTCGATGAAAATAGAAAAGATTATACCGTAAGAAGCTTTAATAATCAATATTTTGTGATGTATGGGTGAAACTTAGTATGATGTTCATGAAAGTGTTCGAGGGTAGCTGGAAAGTAGAGCCAATATATGTTGATCAGGAACGGTTGTGTAAGCACATGATGCCAAAGACTCAAAAAGAATACAGAAAATGTAGTGGTGGACAAGGAAAGATTGCATCAAAAGTGACAATGGACCAATAAGAAAACCATTATACTGTGATTTAGAAAGAAAACCATCAAAACCACTAAAACTATCCTCATGAGTCTCCAAAAGATGTGTCGCGACATGCGAATTTCTTCACGAGAACACCTTGCCAAAAAGACTTGAAGCAACAAACATGGAAAATATTAGCCTAAATGGTCATACACAAGTAAATACTGTGATTTAGGAGTTGTAAATTCAGTATACATTTTTAGATTCCATTTCTTCCAAAAAAAAAGGGAGTCAACTTTGAGTTCTTGTGGGTTGGGCCAGCCAAAAGACCATGATATGATCTGGGCTTCAGTGGAACTGGCTTCTATTAGGATCCAAATGGTATCCCATTTGCAGGGTACACAAAGAAGATGAATAAAAAAGTATTTTGTGTTACAAAACTCATGAAATACACGCACAAAATTCAAGAAGCAGATGAGTAAAATGGGTAAAAATTAATTTCATATGGAGCCCATTGTCACTATGCGAACATAGTAACTTTGCTTTTTCACTTCTATAAATACGAACGTTTTCGTTCGATGTAAACACAATTTTTCACAACTCTCTCTTCTGAATAACAAAATCTCTCTCGCTCTCTTTCTCTTTATAATTCTCAGTATACTATTTCCACCGGGTATAAATCTTTTCGTCTTTATTTATAATTACCGATATAATAAGTTCCCATTCTTTTTATAACACGTTATCAGCACGATCACTCTGCCGTTATATTTATAAATATTTTATACTGTGTAATTTATTATAGTGCGCGGCATGCCGCCTCTATATTATCAATTACTTTCTAGTGGTTGTTTAATGCACCACTATTCATTTGATTATATTGTAGGCGGTTTTTCGCCTCGGTATTATTTTACTGTTTTTATACATGGTTGCCTAACGCACCATATAATTTATCCATTATTTATACATGGTTGCCTAACGCACCATATAATTTATTCATTATTTATACATGGTTGTCTAACGCACCATATAATTTATTCATTATTTATACATGGTTGCTAAATGCACCGTATAATTTATTTACTGTTTATATGTGGATGATTCTATCACCATAATATCGCCGTTTAATATTCCTTTATATTGTGTGGATGATTTTGTCACCATAATATGACTGCTAAATATTTGCTTACATTATTATCATTATATAGGAGGTTCAGTCATCTGTATATATTTTTATATGAAATTGGTAAATTAACTGGTTGCTCATTAAAGTGTTTTTCAGATTGATTTTTGTTTTAATATTTTACCTTCAACGGTCACAAAGAAAAATTTCAAAATTTATCTACTTTTCCAACGGCTATGAACAATGATTTTTCAATCTATAAATACACTTATCTTCCATCTTTTCATTTCATTCACAATTCATCTCATCTTTTCAAACTAAGAAAATGTTTCGATTTTTGTTAATTATTATAGCATTTGTAAGTTTTGCTTGTATTTACGGTATTTCCATAGGTGATTATACTCCAGAAGAGTACATCATGAGTCTTATCTTAATGTTTTATGCATTAATATTTTTTGTAATTTCTTGTATTATTAATTTGTATGGTTGATCTTAATAATGAAATTCTAATTATGATTTATAATTTTTGTTTTAGAAATAAATGGCAAATATCGAGAAGCTTAAGATTCCAGCTCTCGAAGTCACTGGAGAAAACTGCATAGCATGGTCCACGAATGTTGAACTTCATCTAGATGAAATGAATATATTGAATACTATAAGAGAGGGAAACGAATCGCCTAGCCATGAGAAATCAAGGGCGATCATTTTCCTAAGGAAACATCTAGATGAAAATCTGATACATGATTATGCGAAAGTAAAAGACCCTGCAGAGTTGTGGCAAGCTCTAAAAGAAAGGTTTGACAACCAAAGGGCAATAAATCTCCCACATTCTCTTGATGAATGGGCAAATTTGAGGTTTCTAGATTTTCAATCGGTAGAAAAGTATAATTCTGCCATGTTAAGAATTGTGTCCCAATTGGAATATTGTGGTAAGCATGGGAGCGAAGAAGAGATGCTCAATAAGACTTACCTCACTTTCCATAAGGAACACTATGTTCTAGCAGAACAATACATAAACTGCAGGTACCGAAGGTTTTCTGAGCTGATTGTAGCACTTAAAATAGCAGAGAAGAATAGTCAACTTCTCATCAAAAACCACAACGCTCGACCTGTAGGAACCAAAGCAATCCCTGAAGTGAATGCTATGGTTGTGAAAAATCCGGAGAAAACGGATGTGCAAATTCCAGAAAGAGGCGGTCAAACTTATCGGGGTCGTGGTGGTCGATTCAATCGGGGTCGTGGAAAGTATTATAACCCGCAAGGACGGAAGTCATTCAAATGGGTTCGCTCTGAACAGAATTCTAAAGGCAAAGAAACCAAAAGTAATGTCACCCAGAAGCGTGACGGAATCTGTCACAGATGTGGATCGAAAGGACATTGGTCCCGTGTGTGTCGAACTCCTTTACATCTTTGCAAGTTGTACCAAGAGTCTGTTAAAGGCAAAGGAAAGGAGGTGAACCTAATGGAACACCCTGAAGGTGATACCCATCTCGATGCCTCGGACTTTGAGGATGACACCGAAATGACTGACCTTACAAAAGATTGAAATGCTTGTAGTGAGACTACTGAATAGTCTCTACTTATGTCATGTATAATATTATGTTTTTCAGTTGTTTGATGAATAATGTTGTGTTAACAACAATATGTATAATTATTGTGTGTGTTTCTCTTTTATGAATGAATTTTATTTTATTTTATTGATATTTATCGTAATTTCAGAAATGGACAACGATACGAACGAAACAATATCAAAGGGAAACGTTAGAGAAAATTGTATACCTGATAGTGGAACAACACACACTATTCTGAAACACAGAAGGTATTTCTCTGACTTAAAACCAACAAGAATCACAGTTGACACAATATCGGGTCCCGCAGACTTGATTGAAGGAGCTGGTAAAGCCAACTTTACGTTGCCGAATGGAACCAAGTTTTCCATACGTAATGCCTTATTTTCTCCGAATTCTAAAAGGAATTTGTTGAGTTTTAATGACATATATCTTCAAGGATATAACACTCAGTCTGCAACTGAGAATGGAAAGAAGTATATGTATATAACTTCTGATAAGTCCGGAAAAAGGCATATACTGGAAAAATTTCCAAAATTTCCTTCAGGATTGCATCAAACTCATATAAGTGCAATCGAATCACATATAGTGATCAAAAGAAATCCGGAAGATTTCACACTTTGGCATGATCGCCTCGGTCACCCAGGCACCTCAATGATGAGAAATATTATTGAGAACTCACATGGTCATTCACTTAAAATCCAAGAGATATATCAGGGAAATAGAAAGACTTGTGTTGCATGTTCTCTTGGAAAATTGATCATAAGGCCATCGCCAACCAAAATCGATAAAGAATCACCAAAGTTCCTTGAGCGAATTCAAGGCGATATTTGTGTACCAATACACCCATCATGTGGACCGTTCCACTATTTTATGGTGTTGATTGATGCATCTAGCAGATGGTTACATGTATGTCTATTATCATCTCGAAATATGGCATTTGCGAGATTTCTAACTCAGATAATCAAACTAAGGGCTCAATTTTCTGATTACCCCATTAAGAGAGTTAGATTAGATAATGCTGGTGAATTCACATCCCGAGCCTTTAATGATTATTGTATGGTAACGGGAATTGAGGTTGAACATCCGGTAGCTCATGTTCACACAAAAAATGGTTTGGCTGAATCATTAATTAAACGTTTGCAATTAATTGCAAGACCATTGATCATGAGATCAAAACTTCCAACTTCAGTATGGGGACATGCCATTTTACATGCAGAAGCACTCATTCAGATAAGACCAAGTGCATATCATAAATATTCTCCATTACAATTAGTTTTTGGTCAAGAACCGAATATATCCCATCTAAGAATTTTTGGTTGTGCGGTATACGTGCCTATTGCACCACCACAACGTACAAAGATGAGACCACAAAGAAGGTTGGGAATATACATTGGTTATGATTCTCCATCAATCATACGATACCTAGAACCAAAAACTGGTGATATGTTTACGGCACGGCTTGCCGATTGTCATTTTGATGAAAAAGAGTTCTCAGTTCTAGGGGGAGAAAACAAACAAGTAGGAAAGGATATAAAGTGGAGTGTGCCATCTTTATTACACCTAGACCCTCCTACAAAACAGTTTGAACTAGAAGTTCAACGAATTATGCATTTGCAAAGTATAGCAAATCAGTTACCTGACGCTTTTGTAGATATTAAAACGGTGACTAAGTCACATATTCCAGCTGCAAATGTTCCTACTCGGATTGAAATTCTACAAGAACAAGGAAAAGGAGATGATACACGTGAGTCTAGAACACGCTTGAAGCGTGGTAGACCTGTTGGCTCTAAGGATAAAAATCCTAGAAAGCGTAAGGAATCTGAAAAGTCTAATGTTCCCAAAATAGCAGAAAATATTTTGGAAGAATCACATCAAGAAACGAATGATGATGCAGAGCATCATGAATCTGAAGTAAATCATGAAATCTCCATAAACTATATTCATAATGGGAAGGTTTGGAATCGAAGTGAAATGGCTGTTGTGGATGACGTTTTCTCATATCTGGTTCCGAAAGAAATAAATGAGGAAAACGAAGATCCAGAACCATAGTCTGTATATGAATGTCAAAAGAGACATGACTGGAGAGATTGGAAAGGAGCCATTCAAGCAAAACTCGATTCACTCAACAAATGCAGTGTATTCGGACCAATAGTACTTACACCTGTAGATGTAAGGCTTGTTGGATATAGATGGATTTTTGTCCGAAAACGAAATGAGAACCACGAAATTACGAGATACAAAGCTCGTCTTGTGGCTCAAGGTTTTTCTCAAAGACCTGGAATAGATTATGAGGAAACCTATTCTCCCATTATGGATGCAATAACGTTTAGATTCCTAATGAGTTTAGCAGCTAGTGAAAACCTAGAAATGCGTCTCATGGATGTTGTTACTGCTTATCTGTATGGATCATTAGATATTGATATCTATATGATAATTTCTTATGGGTTTAAAATGCCAGAAGCATTAAGTTCTAAACCTAAAGAGTTATGTGCAATAAAATTGCAAAGATCATTATATGGGTTAAAACAATCTGGACGTATGTGGTATAATCGTCTCAGTGAACATTTAACAAAAAAAGGATATGTAAGCAATCCCATATGCCCATGTGTTTTCATCAAGAAAACAACATCTGGATTTGTGATAATTGATGTATATGTTGATGATCTAAACATAATTGGAACTCATGATGAAATACAGAAAGCATCTAATTATTTGAAAGGGGAATTTGAGATGAAAGATCTCGGACAGACAAAGTATTGTCTTGGTTTACAAATTGAACATTCTCAAAAGGGTATATTTGTACATCAATCTACCTATACCAAAAGAGTGTTAAAAAGGTTCAACATGGACAAGGCAACTCCTTTGAGTACTCCTATGGTCGTTAGATCACTACAAGTTGAAAATGATCCATTCCGACCACATGAAGAAAATGAAGAGATACTTGGTCCTGAAGTACCATATTTGAGTGCCATCGGAGCCCTTATGTACCTTACAAATTGTACAATACCTGATATATCATTTGGCGTAAATCTTTTGGCAAGATTCAGCTCGTCCCCTACACGAAGGCATTGGAATGGGATCAAACACATTTTCCGCTATCTTCAAGGGACGATTGATTTAGGTTTATTCTATCCTAAGAATTCAAACGGTCAAATGATTGGTTTTGCAGATGCAGGATATTTGTCAGATCCCCATAAAGCCCGATCACAAACTGGATACGTTTTCACGATCGGAGGCACTGCTATATCTTGGCGCTCTCAGAAGCAAACACTCGTGGCAACTTCTTCCAATCATGCTGAACTCATCGCACTCCATGAAACAAGTAGAGAGTGTGTATGGTTAAGGTCAATAAGCCAACATATCCAATCAAGCAGTGGGATCCACGTAAACACGGAACCAACTATCCTATATGAAGACAATGATGCATGCGTCGCTCAAACAAAGGAAGGATATATCAAAAGTGATAGAACCAAACATATCCCTCCGAAGTTCTTTTCATACACTCAAGAACTTGAGAAGGCTAAAATCATTGAAGTCAAGTATGTTCGATCATGTGATAATGCTGCAGATCTCTTCACAAAGTCATTACCTACCACTATGTTCAGGAAACATGTCCATAACATTGGAATGCGTCATCAACAAGATGACACCTGATCATTCGAGGGGGAGCTTACGCGGTTGTACTCTGTTTACCTTACTAAGGTTTTTCCTATTGGATTTTTCTGGAGAGGTTTTTAATGAGGCAACAAGGACGCTAAGCAAAAGATAATAGTGACACTGGTCTCCAAGGGGGAGTGTTACAAAAGTCATGAAATACACACAAAAAATTCAAGAAGCAGATGAGTGAAATGGGTAAAAATTGATGAGTGAAATGGGTAAAAATTAATTTCATATGGAGCCCATCGTCACTATGCAAACATAGTAACTTTGCTTTTTCACTTCTATATATACGAACGTTTTTTTTTCCGATGTAAACACAATTTTTCACAACTCTCTCTTCTAAATAACAAAATCTCTCTCGCTCTCTTTCTCTTCATAATTCTCAGTATACTATTTCCACCGGGTATAAATCTTTTCGTCTTTATTTATAATTACCGATATAATAAGTTTCCATTCTTTTTATAACATTTTGTTATTTTTAAAAAGAAAAGAGTAACTTTACGTCTCCTTTTGACGTATGCCCAACTCCATGCTCGCATTTGCTCTTTATCTATTACTCAATTGGGTCCTGCATAATGTATTATATATTGAAACTGATTTTTTATAGATATAGGCCCGCATAATTATAATAAAAATTCAGTTTATTTATTCAAAATTTATATTTTTTACTCGTAAATAAAGACGAAAAGATTGGCTCAACCTTTTTTGAAAGATACTCCATGTATTTCATAATAGATGATGTTTGAGGTATTTGCACATTCACTTTAACATAGAGATGAATAAACTATAAAGTGAGGTCAGCGAGAATAACTCAATCGTCTTCTCTCTGGCCCAACTTTTGAGGTAAGCCACAACCTCCACTTTTTTCCGTTCAAGATGGATCTCACCACTGTTGCTGCCGGAAAAGTCACCTGAGATTTAGTTCCTTCTCTCCGCCGATTCGTTGTCCGTTTTCCCGACGAGCTCGAAGTCGTTTTGAGTTAGAAAGACGAAGTCCTCTCTTTTCACCGGTGTGCTTCTTCACCGGAGAGACCCAACCATCTCATTCTACCTGCTGCTCTCCCCTCTCGACCTCCACGCTCAATCCCATGGCTCCGATTGAATCACCGACTCGACTCTGGTCTGCATTACCGACCTCATCTTCTTGCTGCCTCGAGATGATGGTGTGTGCTCCAGCGCGACCACTTCCTCCACCAGAGCCGCCACCGTCGTACTCGCTCTAGCACAAGCTCCACCACCAGCTAGATCCGATCGACATCAAATCTAGAGAGGCTATTTCCTTTCAATGCCGACCACTGCCACAGTGGCCATTCCTCTCCATCTCTCCGAAGCATTACCATTCTTTGGTTGTTTGCCGATCGCAGCTTTGCCGGAAAAGTTGTGTGACTCGCCGGAATATCTTTCCGGTCACCGCTTGACTAAATCTTCCTCTACAAGTCGTCGTGTTTGTGAGGGTGTGAAATTAGATCCATGTGATGGGTAATTGGGCCTTCCAAGGCTTTCTCTACTAAAACTCAATATGAATATTTTATTCATTAATACTGCCCCAGCCCTTTTCGCTTCAAAAATCAGATTTGAAAAAATCAGTTACGCTTATGAGTTTATTGGTTTTTTTTCTTTGGAGTAGTCTAAAGTTATATGGATTCTCAAATCATGTAACTTATTCTTGGTGGGAGAGTTTAGTTTCACCTTCTTCCATCTCTTCGAGTATGGTCAAATTCTTGTGCACTATGTCGGGAACTTCAAAGTCACATGGCAAAGTGACTATCTTGAGACTCTCCAGCTTTGCTGCGAATTCATCAATGACGCATCTGAGGCATGCTTTGGATTCGCTGTTCATTTTTTGCGATGAAATCTCTATCTTAGTTTCTATTAAAATTTCAATTATGTTGTATTATGTTTAGAGGATACTTAATTCCGTCATTCGTATTGTTTGAAGAGTAATGATTGAAGTAAAGATGTGGTAAACAAAAAAAAAGGTATTTGTAGACATATTAAGAATCTATTTAATTTTTTATTTGTTCAATATAAATCATGTTTTATCACAAATTCCAAAATGTTTTCAAACAGTTAAAACCAACAAAAAATAATAATTTAATTTTGTTTAGAAAAATAAAAAAATCATCAAAATTGATACAATTGTTTTTACTTAAACATCATGTATCGAGAGACAGAAAAATTATTTTTTATCCTCGTAAGTTCAACAAAAAATATTTGTTGTATACGGACGATACAAGAAAACAAATTATTTTTAGGAAAGTTTTGTGCTGTTAATAATCTAAATTGTTTAAATTCAAAAATTAATTAAATTTTTGAAAATTAACATTTTAATATAATAAGACAATAGTTTCTTTAATAAATTTAAGAATTTGTAATATTATAAAATTATATCCTACTCATCTAAACTAGTAGCAACTACGTTGTCTTTTTTGTCACTGCGGCCACAAAACATTAAAATACAATAACATCAGAACATCGAATGTCAATCGAATATTTGAGAATAATTTATTATTGGAATACTTTTAGTTGAGACATGGTAGAAGAACGATGGCGACCGATATTCTGGGGTCAAACCGTGGCTTAACTTTCTGGGTGCTCTGTTACGTACCTAATCATTCATTGGCCTCGATATATCCATTATCCGCCTGATAAGTGAGACCGATATTAAGCGATTCAGCTCATTTTCTTCTCTTTTTGCACTTCTTTGCATTCTCAATCCATCCTCCAAGCTAAGATAACTCAATTATGCTCCAAACCACATGAAAATAAGATAAAATTATGTAATATGTACAAAGTTCTAATCCTAAAATTTTAAAATATAATTCGAAGTTAAACTAATATAATATGAATTTCAAAATGCACTTATGATACAAAAAGAGTGAATGGATACAAATTTGAGTCTTAAATGGTAAAATATGGTGTTATCAGTCTATCTCCACCAAAACTCTGGTTTGTATAAAAACCCATCTATCTTGTGATAGAATATGAGCATGATCCAACCGAGGCAACATCTCCATTATATGCAAACCATTTGGTGCTCATGATTATGTCATCTCTTGAAAATACTTGTTTTCCATCATTTTTAGTTCAAAATTATAACGCCCTGACCGCCCTGCCGTGGGCCCTAAGCCCACTTTCGGCTCGCAAGCCGAAACTTCTCGGCCCGCAGGCCCGAGACTTCTCTGGCGGTCGGTGCGTTAGTCCGGGAGGCTAGAAATGCATGTTTACTGACCCTGCAATCTCCACGCGATCTTTCCCCGAGTTTTGGCCTCACTCGCCCGGTACTGGAAATGACTTCCCAGTAGGTCACCCATCCCTCGATTGCTCCAGCTCAAGCACGCTTAACTCTGGAGTTCTCTCAAGACAAGTGACCGAAAAGATAAGTGCACTTTGGTGACATAGGTAGCCAAATCAATTCTTTTAAGCCTCTCCGCATGCACCACATATTCTCAGACAATGCACCAAGCATTTCTAGAATCTGGGGTGTTACAAAAATATTCCGATTTCTTATAAAGACTTTAAAATCCACAAAAATACTAAGAACATCAATTAAATGACAAAATTAAATATTCTGTTGTCAAAAATATAAGTAATACATAATACAAATAGTAAAATATGATATATATTAATAGTAGATTAAAAAATCGAAATATAGTCATTTACAACCTTTTGGGACCGTTAAAATGTAGTGGGAAAATGCTTTGAAACTCGTAAAAATTGGTCAAAAACACCTCTGTAAAAAATATTTCAAAAATTTGTGAACTTCTACAAATTGTCGAAGTGCACTAGTTAAAACATCATATAAACCGGAAAGTACAGCAGACCCAATTTCGACCGCAATCACTTTCCAAGGAAATTGTTGATCGGAAACAAACTATTTCTTGTAGTGGCGCTTTTTATTAGACGTATCCATTTCTTAGGTTTTACTCAACCCAACTGGATTTAACAAACACCCATTGTAAGTTTGTAACCTTGGTTACATTTCTCTATTATAAACTTCAAACTCACTCAGAAAAACACAAATATCTTGTGTACTTCCTACCAACCACCGAAAAGCATAACCCCAAACGTTTTTTAGCCCTCTTTTCTTTTTCTTTTTTTCTCAGCCCTCTTTTTTTTGGTAATTATTTAGCTCTCTTTTTTAAAATGATTTTTCTATTTAGGATTTAAACTCTTCAAAATTTTAAAAGCATTTTAATGGAAAAAACCCGTCAAATATTGACCAACGTATTTTAAACTTATCCACTAAATTATTCATGGAAACATACCTCAAGTAAGAGATTTTAATGAACAAAATCTTCAGGCTATCCATCTAGATCTTCAGGCTATCCAACAAAACGCTATTCACCACAAGTCTCATATTCACACCACAAGATCTTAACTTCCACAATTAATTTTCTTTATGAAAAAACCTAAAAAGTAAAAAGCTTTAAAAAATAGATCATCCGATACATAATATTTTTGGAGGTTGACTAAAACAATCTTTTTAGATTTTGGGTTGACTCAAACAACATTTTTACATTTTAATTACTGAGGCTATTTTCGAGTCCGTTTTACCATTTTTCCTTTGATAACAAAAAACGTATTTACGAAAATGCCATTAATGAAACGGGGCGCGTAGGCGCGAAAATTTCCCGCAAAAAAAAAAAAAGTCTACCGCTATGTGATGGTAGACTTATTTGAGTTCTGGTAGACTTATTTTTTTGTCCGTAGACTTATTTGAGGAGCGGTAGACTTATTTTTGAGCGGTAGACTTATTGTGTCTCCTTTGGTGGTAGACTTATTTCCGAACAGTAGACTTATTTTCTCTGCGGTAGACTTATTTTCCCGTAGCGGTAGACTTATTTTTTGAGGTAGAATTATTCTTCGAATGGTAGATTTATTTCCGTAGACTTATTTTCAGCGGTAGATTTATTTTTCTTCGATGGTAGATTTATTTTTACTGGTAGATTTGTTTCCTTTGGTGGTAGATTTTTAGTCATAGTGACGGTAGATTTATAGTGACGGTAGACTTATTTTAGTAGCGGTAGACTTATAGTTTGCGGTAGACTTTTTTATCGTGGTGGTAGATTTATTTTGTGTTTAGTTGTGGTAGACTTATTGTAGTAGTGGTAGACTTATAGTTAGCGGTAGACTTATTTCGTATTTTCGGTCAACGAAACCAACCGTTGACTAGTAGACTTATTTTTTTAGGATCAATGGTGGTAGACTTATGCGTTTTTAGCGATAGAAGCGGTAGATTTGTTTTAACCCAGGTCTAGTGATGGTAGACTTTTTATCAAACTTAGTGACGGTAGACTTTTTTTCACATTAGACATTTGGTAGACTTATTTGTGATAGCGGTAGACTTATTGTACTTGGTGGTAGACTTATTTCCTGTTTAAGAATTTATAGTGGTGGTAGACTTATTTTCGAACTTAGTGACGGTAGACCTATTTGTGATAGCGGTAGACTTATTGTACTTGGTGGTAGACTTATTTCTTGTTTAGGAATTTATAGTGGTGGTAGACTTATTTTCGAACTTAGTGACGGTAGACCTATTTGTGATAGCGGTAGACTTATTGTACTTGGTGGTAGACTTGTTTTCTGTTTAAGAAACTTTAGTGGTGGTAGACTTATTTTGGTAGGTGGTAGAGTTAGTTGCAGGGAACGCGAAATATCGATTTTACCCTTAAAAAATAGACAAATTTGCACGAAAAACCTGCACCAATGGTGATGAACTAGGGTTTACAGCCGCATAGGTCGGATCTTTTCGAAGTGATTTTTTGAACTTTCCTTGTTTTCTAAAGTTCTTTTCGAACGAGTGAATGGAACAAATTGTTCTTTTGTGTTGTAGATGGAGTTTTTCGAAGAATGGATGGGTGTTCGGGGTTGACAACTCAAAAGGTGGTAGAGTTCTTGGGTTAGATCATGCAACCTCGTTCAACAATTTCCTTCGAATGGTGTATGAAGATTTCGGCGTCGATGAACAAATTTTCGAGGTAAAATTGAGTTACCTGTTACCAAGCTTAACTCTAGATACACCACCGATTTTCGTTGCAAATTCAAGACAGTTCAAGAGTTTTGTACAACAATATAAGAAGGAAATGATTCGTCTATGCGTCGAGATTAGTGAAAAAGAAAAAAAACAGTTTAAAAGAGAGAGAAGTGGATGCAAGAAGGGAGAAACTATAGATGAAGATGATGAAGATGATGATTGTAGATTTGGCTATTGCGACGATTCAGACGGTGCAAGCTCGGACGATGATGATTACGGGAGGCGTGGTGGACTTTCAGATGATGACGCCGCCGCCGCCATGGAAACTCTACCACCAAAGAAAAGGGGTCTACCATCGATTCTAGATGGCGTGAAGTTAGAAATGAGGTCGGTAGACTTAGCGGTTGGGCAACGTTATGCCACAAAGGAGGACTTGGAGAGGAGATTGGAGATTATTTCTGTTGCACGTAAGTTTGACTTTAACGTCAGATACACAACTCCAACGTTGTTGACGGTTAGTTGTTGGGTGGAAGGATGTACGTGGAGGGTTCGTGCTTCAACTATTGGAGACAGTCCTAGTTTCCATATCAAGACTTATAATGGAAACCACTCTTGTTCTGTGACTGAGCGTTCAAGCCGTGCTCGTAAAGCAACGTATGAGGTGTTAGGTCGTCTCTACAAAGATTTCATTGGTCGTGTTGGACCAACAGTCTTGCCAAGTCATCTTGCTGATGCTATAACGAAACATTTCAGAATAAAGGTACTTTAAACGATGGTAGACTTATTTTCTATTTGATGGTAGACTTAATTTATGTTTGATGGTAGACTTATTTTCTGTTTGATGGTAGACTTATTTTCTGTTTGATGGTAGACTTATTTTCTGTTTGATGGTAGACTTATTTCTGTTTGATGGTAGACTTATTTTGGTTTGATGGTAGACTTATTTTGGTTTGACGGTAGACTTATTTTCTGTTTGATGGTAGACTTATTTCTGTTTGATGGTAGACTTATTTTCTGTTTGATGGTAGACTTATTTTCTGTTTGATGGTAGACTTATTTTGGTTTGACGGTAGACTTATTTTCTGTTTGATGGTAGACTTATTTTGGTTTGATGGTAGACTTATTAATGTTTGATGGTAGACTTATTGTTGTTCGATGGTAGACTTATTGTTGTTCGATGGTAGACTTATTTTCTGTTTGATGGTAGACTTATTTTCTGTTTGATGGTAGACTTATTTTGGTTTGATGGTAGACTTATTTTTGTTTGATGGTAGACGTTTCTGTTTGACGGTAGACTTATTTTCTGTTTGATTGTCACAGGTAGAGTATTGGAAAGCCCATCGAGCATTATAGTATGCAAGACAATTGGTTAGAGGAAGCGCTGAGAATGGGTACGAAGAACTTCTCACGTACTTATACATGATTAGGAGAGCTAATCCAGGGACACTTATAAAGCTGGAAGTCGATGGTGAAAATAGGTTCAAGTTTCTTTTCCTTGCATTTGGCGCAAGCATACATGGTTTCAGGTATATGAGGAAGGTAGTTGTGGTAGATGGGACATATTTGAAAGGTAAGTACAAAGGTACTTTACTGATTGCCACGACAGAAGATGGAAATTTTAACATATTTCCTATTGCTTTCGGTGTTGTTGATATTGAGAATGATGAGTCTTGGGAGTGGTTCTTTAGATAGTTAAGCCGAGTAATCCCAGATGATGAAGGTCTTGCGATTATCTCAGATAGGCATAGATCAATATCGAAGGCGATTGGGAAGGTATACCCGCGTGCTTCTCGTGGTATTTGCACATATCATCTGCATAAAAACATTTTGCTGAAATTCAAAGGTGGAGAATCATTCGGACTAGTGAAGAAGGCAGCGAAGGCATATAGACTTCAAGAGTTTAATGAGTTATTTGGGAAGATTGAGGCTTTGTATCCTGCTCTTCATACTTATTTAGAGGGAACCGATGTTCGTTTATGGACTCGTGTGCATTTTCCCGGTCATAGATACAACTTCCTGACAAGCAACATAGCGGAATTTATTAATATGGTCCTATCTCCTGCGCGCGGGTATCCAATAGTGGAACTTCTGGATACTATTAGGTCAATGTTGACAAGGTGGTTTGCTACAAGAAGGAAAAAAGCAAGTTTAATGACCACAACCTTGACCACTGCGGTGGGAAAACAGCTTCAGGTAAAATATTTGTTATGGTAGATTTAATAAGCATGTTGTGGTAGATTTAATTTGCATGTGGTAAAGTAGATTTAATAGGCATGTTATGGTTGATTTATAGACAACTGAGGGTAGATTAATACTTGTTTGCCTTTTTTGTAAACAGGATAGGGTGGAGAACGCTAAGCTTTGGACTGTGCAAGAGATAAATGACAACAAAATAGAAGTAACGTTGGGGTCATCAATGAATGTGGTGAATTTGACATCAAAAAGTTGTACTTGCAAAAGGTTTGACAAGGATAGAATTCCTTGTGTTCATGCCATTGCAGCGGCGGAAACAGTGAAGAAGTCACGGATCGGCCTTGCACATCCCTACTTCCATACAAAGAACTTGTTCAAGGGTTACTCAAAAAGTATTATGCCACGAGATATTGCGCTTCCAGCGCCGGAAATTGTGGCATCAAAAGTCTGTAAACCTCCGGTTGTGCGTGAACCACCAGGTAGGCCAAGACTTTCCCGGATTAAAAATGCTTTGGAAATCGCCATGGGTCGGAAACGAATTAGGAAAGAACCCAAGTGCTCAAATTGTCTTCATCATGGTCACAATCGTGCGACTTGCAACACTTAAACATGTATGTTATGTTATGTAATTTGACTATCATGTTTACTTTCTCTTTTCTTAAGGTACTTTAATGGTTACGAAACACAAAGGAAACAGAAAATAAGTCTACCATCAAACCGAAAATATAAGTCTACCATCAAACCGAAAACCATCAAACAATAATAAGTCTACCGTCAAACAAAAATAAGTCTACCATCGAACAATAATAAATATACCATCAAACCAAAATAAGTCTACCATCGAACAACAATAAATCTACCATCAAACCAAAATAAGTCTACCATCAAACAGAAAATAAGTCTACCGTCAAACCAACATAAGTCTACCATCAAACAGAAAATAAGTCTACCATCAAACAGAAAATAAGTCTACCATCAAACAGAAAATAAGTCTACCGTCAAACATTAATAAGTCTACCATCGAACAAAAATAAGTCTACCATCAAACAGAAAATAAGTCTACCATCAAACAGAAAATAATTCTACCGTCAAACATTAATAAGTCTACCATCGAACAAAAATAAGTCTACCATCAAACAGAAAAGAAGTCTACCGTCAAACATCAAATAAGTCTACCATCAAACAGAAAATAACTCTACCGTCAGACATTAATAAGTCTACAATCGAACAAAAATAAGTCTACCATCAAACAGAAAATAAATCTACCATCAAACATAAAATAAGTCTACCATCAAACATAAAATAAGTCTACCATCAAACAGAAAATAAGTCTACCATCAAAGGTATTGGTCTGATCGAAGGTTTACCATCAAATGAAAATAAGTCCAAAAATAAGTTTTCATTTAACCGTACATTAATGTTGTCAATACGTTTTCATTACAGAATCTTTACCACACTTTCGAAGGACCACCACATCTACTCCAGTGGTGATAGTAAAATATGGTCCTTTGAAAGTATGCAAAATAAACAATAAGTCTACCATCGAGTAGAAAATAAGTCTACCACTCCATTCACAAAAGTCTACCACTATGTACACTAAAGTCTACAACTATGTACACAAAAGTCTACCATCACGTTAAATCTGACTATCCTGAATCTGTCTGTAACGGAACCTTATCGTCTGGATTATTACGCGGGTTTGGGTCGGAGACCTGCTGGGCCAAGTCAATAAATGGTGCCTCCTCCAGGATATCAGCTGCAAGTTTTAGACGAATACCAGGCACAGTTGCATCGCAAAGATCATCCATTGTATGTCCTAGAGCTAGGCACTCTAAGAATTTCACAGTGTAGACACTACAGTCGCCTGATTGGATGTTTTGGGGGACGTTGGTTTTTTTCCTGTAGAAGTGAAACGCTACCTCACTCATCCCCTTCTTTTTTTCACGTGGTGCAGCAGCCTTAAGCAACTTAGGAATCATCTTCGTGTACGGTCTGCATGACTCGACCACAACGTCCTCCTTGTAACCCAAAATAATGCTATCGTAACATTTGACAGTCCTGTTAACTACGTCTACCACAACAGCCACCCAATGCAAGTCGTTGATATTATGAGCAATGTACAATTTATCAACATCCGTTACCCATTTCTTGTGGGTTGGACAAAACGTCGGAGTTAGGCCATTGTACATGTTGAAATACCCCTCGGCGAATAAAAAGGTATTCTCTTTCTCTTTACCTTTGAAGTTCCATTCATACTCCTAACACCAAAGGGACACAAATATCGGATCCAGAAAGGCTATTCTTTCACTGGTAAAAGGGGTTGTCCTTTGCATAGACCTTTTTCGCAACATGTTCAATGTAGCCCCCATGTGCTGCAAAATAATTCAACAAACATAAGTTCGCAAATTAAACCAAAAGTAATCAAACAAATAATAAGTCTACCATCAAATGAAAATAAGTCTACCATCAAATGAAAATAAGTCTACCATCAAACAGAAAATAAATCTACCATCGAACAACAATAAGTCTACCATCAAATGAAAATAAGTCTACCATCAAACAGAAAATAAATCTACCATCGAACAACAATAAGTCTACCATCAAACACAAAATAAGTCTACTATCAAAAATAAGGTAGTGGTAGACTTATTTACCTCACTACCCAACCATCCATATCGAGAGTCTGGCCACAGTGCTTTAGGTGTCATAATTTGCCAATAGAACTCCACTTTTGGCAGGCTGTTTTCTAATGGGTTGTCTCTGAATAACCATGTCTATAGTTAGAAGGATGAAATTTTTTTGTGCGTTGAATAAAACAAATGACTTACATATCTTGATTCACGAAGTCAAGCAACTTTTCCTCTCTATGCTGGTCCACCGGCTCAAAAGGATTGTAGACAGCGGAAGAAGGCACTGTACCAGCCATGATTCGTATGGTCCCGGAGTGTCCTATGAATGGGGACCTCTGAGACTGAGCAAGATTTTTATTGCGACCTATGGGGAACCACCAAATCATCCTTGTGTGACAAATTTGCAATAGCACCTAAAGCATTGTCCAGTGCATAATTTATCTGCTTCGCCTTTAAATCATCATCATCATCAGATGATGAGTACGCGTAATGCATCATTTTGCCAAGAGGAGGAGGTGAAACAAAATCAGCATCAAATCTTTCCTTCTGTTTCCCAGCATCAGCAATAACATCTTTAGTCTACATGTTAAGGATTTAGTCAAATGGAAATAAGATAAGTTTACCATCAAACAGAAAATAAATCTACCATGAAACAGAAATAAGTCTACCATCAAACAGAAAATAAGTCTATCATCAAACAGACAATAAGTCTACCATCAAATGAAAATAAGTCTACCTTCTAATGAAAATAAGTCTACCATCTAATGAAAATAAGTCTACCATCAAATGAAAATAAGTTTACTATCAAATGAAAATAAGTCTACCATCAAACAGAAAATAAGTCTACCATCAAATGAATACATACCAGATTGTGGATTTCGACACACTCAGCTCCTTCCTTCGTTTTAACCGCAGTAGGTTCCTTCTCTTTAAACGTTATCCTTTTACTCTACAGCTCCAAACCCAAACAATGTATAAGGAATGAGTCAAATGGAAGTAAGAAAATTTGATGCAAATCAAACTACAAAGGAGAATTACTTCACACCTTTTTTATAGTTTCAAGCTTCTTTTTAGCTTCAAGCTTCTTTTTAGCTTTAACCTTCTGCAATACTGAAGCAGGTGTGCTTTTCTGCACAGGTGTGGTAGAATTGCTTTTCCCTTTCCGCTGCTCAGTTAGTGTAGCATTTACATCCGGCCTTCTAACAACACGGCTAACTGGGAAATTTGTTTTCGAACGTGGTTGTTGTTCCATCCAAGACTGTTAAGAGAATTACAATAATATAAGTCTACCATAACACAATAATAAATCTACGACGCCTTAACAAAGCAATTCAGGAAAACATCTAAATAAGAGAGTCTTAAAAAGTGGTTCTTGTTCCCATATATCTACCATCGCCTTATAAAAGAGTCTTACGTACCAGATCATCCTCCTCCATAGATGCATCTCCGCCAACTTCCGTGTTTGACTGTTCATCTACCACAGCTTTCATGGAATTCTCTTTGCTCTCTAGAGATGTAAGCCTAGCATCAAACTTTGCAATTGTGCCCACAATTCCCTGAAGGAGCTTAAGCACTTCACCAATATCTTCGTTCTCCTTCTTTTTCTTTACAATGCTTTTTATTGGGATATCCAAATCGCATTCCTCTTCACTATCCTCCTCACCCGAAGTGTCGGATCGAAACTTCCTCTTCCCATGCTTCACCTTGTCCTTCTTTTTCTCTTTCTTTTCAGCCGGAGAGTCATCCTCATCCTCACTTTTCTCAACAACAACAACTTTAGCCTTCATCTTCTTGCTCTTCTTTATCTTCTTTTTCTTTTCAACCGGAGAGTCATCCTCATCCTCACATTCCAACACCACCTTAGACTTGCTCTTCTTTTTCTTGTTTTTCTTTTCAACCGGAGAGTCATCCTCATCCTCACTTTCCTCAACCACCTTAGACTTGTTCTTGTTTTTCTTCTTAGGAACCAGAGCATCTAACTCCCAACAATCTTCATCCAAGCATCCACCAAGAATGTCGCGGATCATGTTATCAAGTATGAAATCTTCCTTATCAATCCATGAAGGGTAAATGAATTCCAAAGGCTTCACCACTAAGTGTCTGATATGAACCTATGAAGAACATTATTGAAAGAGAAGATTAATAAAAAAAGAAAGAGATGATTAACAACAAATAAGTCTACCCTCAAATGAAAATAAGTCTACCATCAAACAAAAATAAGTCTACCATCAAACAAAAATAAGTCTACCATCAAACCAAAATAAGTCTACCATCAAACAGAAAATAAGTCTACCATCAAACATAAAATAAGTCTACCATCAAACATAAAATAAGTCTACCGTCAAAGAGAAAATAAGTCTACCGTCAAAGAGAAAATAAGTCTACCGTCAAACAAAAACAAGTCTACCGTCAAACAAAAATAAGTCTACCGTCAAACAAAAATAAGTCTACCATCGAACAAACAAAAAATACCTTGTGGTTGTTGCTGGATTTCTTATCCTCCTCCATAACCTGTTCCAAGTTGTACATTCCCCGGCTTCCACCCCAACGTAGCAGAGGAACAGCTCCTTCTCTTCTCCTCCCAAATCTTTCCCCTAAAATGGGAACTGCCTCATACACCCACACAAGCAACGCATGAACACACTCATGGAGTGTGATCTTATTCATATTCGTCACTTGCATGGACGAAATGAGACATTGAAAGGACACTCGTCCCCAAGGATACCTCTCGAAAGCCTCTAGATCCATCACTCTTTTTGCAGCTTTCAATGGGAATCTAATATCACGAGCGTAACCATACACTCCAACATGCAGAATAAACAACAGTGCTATCATTCTCTTCTTTTCCTCACTCCATGTTCTGATTTTCTCAAACAGAACCAAGAGCTCCGACCACTTTGGTCCCTCCCCAACTGGGACACCAATTTCTTTTCAAAACTCTGTGTGATCAATGTTCCAACCATCATTTGCATCAGCCTCACCACAGTTCATCCCGGTTACCTCTTCAAACTCATACAAGGAAAATATCACAAGCCGCCCACAAAACAAGGACCACATCTCATAGAACCTTTTACTATTCAATTGATTGGTTAGAAAATGCGTAACCGTCGCACCTGAGAAATAGAATTTCCGTGTAGCAAGCTTCAGAATAATTCTAACTGAGGAATTATTCATGATATCATTGTACACGTCCTCACCAACCGCTTCAGCCATTTTCTCAAAGTCGTGTAACATGCAATTGTGATGGAGACTTCTCTGCCCCGATGGTGCTAATCGAGGCGGAAAACTTCTGGTTGGATATACCTTTCTCACAATCGAGGAACTCATACCTGCACAAATCAGTAATTATAAGTCTACCACACAAAAAAAAAATCTACCATCAAATGCAAACTAAAACAATTCCTAAAATAAGTCTACCATCAAATGAAAATAAGTCTACCATCAAACAGAAAATAAGTCTACCATCAAATGAAAATAAGTCTACCATCAAGCGGAAATAAGTCTACCATCAAATGAAAATAAGTCTACCATCAAATGAAAATAAGTCTACCATCAAACAGAAAATAAGTCTACCATCAAATATAAATAAGTCTACCATCAAATGAAAATAAGTCTACCATCAAACAGAAAATAAGTCTACCATCAAATGAAAATAAGTCTACCATCAAATGAAAATAAGTCTACCATCAAATGAAAATAAGTCTACCATCAAACATAAAAATATCGAACAAATCTACCATCACACAATTTAAAAACCACAATACAACATAACGCTACATAAAATCAAAAAACACTTCAATTAATCTACCGCTACTTTAAATAAATCTACCACCACATAGATTAACAAAACTACCATACCAATCTGAAATCTTACTTTATCTCCGAATATCGGCCCCGGAATATGGGTTTACACCACCGAAACTGGAAAAAAAAACATATTTCAAATTAGGGTTTTCGTCGATTCTTACAAGACTTCAACAAACCAAAACAAAAACGGTTAGAATAAAGAGATTACCTCTCTTCAATGCACGAAATCGAAAACCCACCAGTCGTTTCAACTTTGCTTCGCTGGAATTTCCAAAAACCTAAAACCTGACGGACGAAAATCTACTTCAAATCCGTAAAAACTCCTAACCGAATACTCGCCATGGATGGTGAAGAAGAAAACTCACAAAAGAAATCGAAACTTACCGTCAAATCACCGTCAGTTCAAGAATTGCAAAATCGCCGGAGAGGTTACGCAGAAGGTGAAGAAGACGAACGGTTTTGCGTTTAGGTTTTTTTTTTCTTTTTATATGTTCAGTTTTTTTTTTTTAGTGGCAAAACCGTTAATAAACGGTTTTGACATATTATAAAAATCTTTGTAACCTTTTTTAGCTCAAAAAATAAGAGCTCAAAATTTAAAGGTTGTTTGAGTAAACCATACATCTAAAAAGGTCTTTCTAGTAATTATCTCTAATTTTTTTTTATTTGCCGCCGTTTACTCGGTACATTCGTGAGACCACCATCAAAACAACAAAACCTCTGCTCAAAATGATTTGGGATATCAATATAAGTCCTACGTCGAAAGTTAGGACAAAAATAATCAATATATAAGTAATGTACAATTCTAATTAGTAGAAGGTCTTTTGGGAAGGAGTCCAAAGACAAATCCGTGCGGGCTTTACCACATAGGCCCAAAACAGACAATATCATAATAATATAGAGTTGAACACGGGCTTGAAAAGTCTAATAAATGGTGTCAGAGCTCTAGTTCAGAGAAGTGGACATGGAGACGTGGTTTGGAGTTGGACATATTGGTTATGGGAGGAGAGCCCTCAAGATTATAAGCGGTACAAGATGGGTACTATTACTAAGTTTCGCTGAAGGTAAAAGTCCACGAGTCTAAGTAGTACTTGGTTTGAGTGAGAGATTGTTGGGATATCAATTTAAATCATACATCGAAAGTTTAGAAAAGAATGATCTAATATATTAGTAATTTCCAACTCTAATTAGTATGAGGTCTTTTGGGAAGAAGCCTAAAGATAAATCCGTGCGGGCTTTGCCACATAAATCCAAAGCGGATAATATCATATTAACCCAGAGTTGGACACGGATTATTAAATTATTATCACACATATATATATATATATATATATATATATATATATATATGTTGTTAAGATGTAAATGTAATATACATTCTTAAATTCCTTAAATTTTCAAGAAAAAATTTGATTCAACTTTATCTATTCTATCACATTCTCTGACCTATGAATGGTGACATATACTGCATGCGGATCCGATAAATTTCAGGTTCCCCTACTTCTCTAAATATCTCGTGTATTTTAAAATTTCACTCATGTAATTTTAACAAAAAACAAATATTTCATTATACGTAGAAAAACTTGTTATTAAATAATTTTGTAACTAGAGTAGTTCGCTGTGATTCTACACATGAAGGTAAATTAGAAAATCTCTATCATAAACATATATTCCCTCGGTTCCAGAAAGATTAAAAAAAATTACAAAAAAATTTATTCCACAAAGATAGTGTTTTTACTGTTTTCAATGCACTTTAATAAACTTTAAGACAAATATTGAAACATTATTGATTAAACTTTATTGAAAACTATATTTCGTAAAAATCAATGCATTATTTTAATAAGTATGCATAACTTTAAACATCTATCTTTATGAAACGGAGGGAATATCTAATAGGAATAAAGTGAATTGTTTATAATAGACTCACTTTTGTAACAATTCTTATTGTTTTTAATAAATAATAAATCCAGACGATTAAAAAATAAAAAGGTATTTTGTAAAGCTTTTCTGTATATTGTTCATGTTCATATTTCTAAATTATTTTCAGAACTTAGAAAGCGTACCTTGTACGTCAACAACTCACGAGAATGAAGCGTTTCATATGTTTGTTTCTCCGTACGTACTTAAAAGCTAACGTACACAATTATCTTTGTTTCATTTTGTATTCTTTTAATCTAAATCAAGCTGTAATCTAAGATACCTTAAACCATAATATACAATATTTGGATCTCCATTTGCTCTTGCTCTCATTAGGTAAGTACCATTTGTGGAATAAACTTCTGGAGAGATATGGGTGTATTTCCTGGATTTGGTGCATGGATCAATCAGACCAATCAACAGCCTTTGAATGTCAGTTCCATTTCCATGCATTAGAGAACAAGAAAAAGTCAAAATAAATGCAAACAAATAATGATTATGTTTGTTGTTGTAGTTCGAATCCAATAGATCGGAGAATGTTGAATCAAAGTCAGTGTCAGAGAAAGACACTAATAAAGCCCCTGCTCAGGCCAGGAAGGAATATTTCGACAAAGATGAGGAGTTGAAGGAAGATAAACTCTGGTATGATGCAGAGATGAAGCATCCATGGTATGATGCCCCTCCTCAGGTGAAGGTAAGACCAAATCAACAAACAAAAACTGTAGTTTAGATTTCTTGCCTTAAGATTAAAGATTAAAAAATATTTAAAGATCCCATAACTTTCTTATATTTTTAATGTTTGAAGGTGACAACGAAAAATGGTCTTTGCCATATGCACATAGAATTCACAGTGGGAATGACTCCTTATGGAGTTTTCTTTCATCTGACTCAAAGAGATACCACTCCATTTTTCGATCACGTGAAGTGGCGCAGACTTATGGTTATTCGCCCTTATCATTATATTTTTGCAATGTGGTATTAGCTATAGCAACACTTGAAAATGTGATATATATATATATATATATATATATATATATATATATATATATATATATATCTTTCTTATGAAGGAAACCAAATCAAGCAAGGTTTTGAAGGATGATGGACCAAGGCAGATCGCAAAGTTGGAGAAACTTTTGACCTGGGATTTCCTTTGGTGGTCTGGAACTCTTCCCATACGTCTAATAGTCGATGAAAATAGAAAAGATCTTACCGTAAGCAGCATTAATAAACTCCTCTACAATAATCAATTTTTTTGTGTTGTATTGGTGAAACTTAGTATGGCCTTGTTTGTTGTGGGCAGGCAAAATATAAAAAAGAGAAAATGATGTTCATGAAAGTGTTCGAGGGTAGCTTTAAGGTGGAGCCAATATATGTTGATCAGAAACGCTTGTGTAAGCACATGGTGCCAAAGACTCAAAAAGAATACAAAAAATGTAGTGGTGGACAAGGAAAGATTGCATCAAAAGTGGTAATGGACCAATACTTTCAGCCATATCCTCTTCTTAATCTGCCACCGTTTTCTTGGTACATTCGGGAGAAAACCATCAAAACCACTAAAAATCTCCTTGAAAGCCTCCAAAAGTTGTGTGGTTTGATGCGAAATAGTGACCCAACCAGGCCTGGTCTAAATGCAAATGATGTCCTGGAATAAAACAAAATATGGCATTTTGTAAATGATAATTTTCCTAGTAAAAACAACAAAATATATCCAAAACAATAAAAATGTGGCAATTGTAAATAATAGTTTTCTGAGTAAAACCAACAAAAGTTTACAAAGAAAAAAGACGAAACAGAATTAAAAGTAACATGACATATAAGAAAAGAAGGAAAAGTACAAAATAACTTGAAAAATCACGTTCTTCATTCTTTGATGGCTCCTAAATTTAAAAATATGTAAGTAAAACTTATCACTTTTCTTTGTTAACTGAAAATAAGGTTTAAAGAAAATGTGGGATTCATATTTTATGGTTTATCGTTACTATTACTAGGTTTTGAATCCGCGCAAAATCGCGCGGAAGCTAATTTTGCAAATCATATTTTGTAGATATATTAATTCATCTATGTCATTTTGTTCATTCTTGTTCGAACACAAGCTAGTATACGGATTTTGTATGTAAAGAACCTACCGACTACCCTTAAAAAAACTGACATCACAATCAAAGATACAATTTATTTTTGACACACATGCAAACATAAATCTATAATCATCCCTAATAGATTTTAAATGGTTATTTATCAATTTTTAAATCGAGGTAATCCAAGTTGTATTTATGAAGACTATGTAATAATCGAGGTAAAATGAATACGAATTTTAAAATACAAAACTCTTTAAAATAACTTTAAAGTGGTTAATTTCGAAAAGACGCGACTCTGCAAAATATTTTTGAAAAGACGCGACCTTACGAATTCAAAAAGACACAACCCTTCAAAATAATCATAAAACGGTTATTTTCGAAAATACGCGACTCTACAAAATATTTTTGAAATGACGCGATCTTACAAATGCAAAAAGACACAACCCTTCAAAATAACCATAAAATGGTTATTTTCGAAAAGACGCGACTTTACGAAATAGTTTTTAAAGGACGCTACCCTAAAATCTGTAGTAATAATAATTATAAAAAAACACAACTCTTCAAAATATAGATGAATCTATTTTTTATCAAAAAGACGCGACTCTACTATATATTTTCGAAAAGACGCGATACTACGAATTTTAAAAAAATACAAATCTTCAAAATAACCATAAAGAGGTTAATTTCAAAAAGACGTGAACCTGCAAAATATTTTTCAAACGACGCGACCTTACGAATTCGAAAAGACACAACCCTTCAAAATAATCATAAAGCGGTTATTTTCGAAAAGACGTGACTTTATGAAATAATTTTTAAAAGACGCGACCCTAAAATATTTTGCTGAATTTTTACGGAAAGACACAACTCTTCAGAAAAACTGTTTTTACGCAAAGACACAACTCTTCGATACTAATAATAAAAATTTATTCTTTTTAATATGAAATGACACAACTTTTCTGAGAAAGCCACTTTTAGGAAATGACACCACTATTTTATTTTTGTTTTTAGATATATTTTTTATGAAAAGACACAACTCTTCAGAAAAAACTGTTTTAAGAAAATCGCAATTCTTCGGAAATAACAACCTTTTGAAAAGACGCTACTCTTCAGAACAAAAAAACAGTTTTACGAAAGATGCAACTATTCGGAAATAACCCCCTTTTGAAAAGACACGAGTCTACAGAAAAAACTGTTTTGCGAAAAGACGCAACTCTTCATAAAGAACCACCTTTTACAAACAACACGATTTTACGAAAATATGCAACTCATCGGAAATAACCACCATTTGGAAAGACATAACTCTTCGGAAAAAACTGTTTTACGAAGAAAATAAATTTAAAAAGAGGCGACTCTACAAAATATTTTTTAAAATATGCAATCCAACGAATACAAAAAGATAGAACTCTTCAAAATGACTACAAAGCGGTTGATGTCAAAAAGACAAGACTCTACAAAATATTTTTGAAAAGAAGCGATCTTACAAATTCGAAAAAACACAACCCTTCAAAATAACCTTAGAGCGGTTGTTTTCGAAAAGACGCGACTTTACGAAATATTTTTGAAAAGACGGGACCCAAAAATATATAGTAATAATAACTAAAAGAAACGAAATCTTTGAAAATCCATAAATCGATTTTTTGTTAAAAAGACGCGACTTTAATAAATATTTTCAAAAAGACGCGATCATACAAATTTTCAAAAAACAATCTTCAAAATTAGCTTAAAGTGGTTAATTTCGAAAAGACGCGACTCTGAAAATATTTTTGAAAAAGACGCGACCTTAAGAATTCGAAAAGACACAACCCTTGAAAACTATCATAAAGCGGTTATTTTTGAAACAACGCAACTTTATAAAATATTTTTAAAAGACTCGACCCCAAAATATTTTGCAGAATTTTTACAAAAAAGCACAACTCTTCAGAAAAACGGTTTTTTACGAAAAGACACAACTCTTCGATAATAATAATAAAAATTATTCTTTTTAATATGAAAGGACACAACTTTTCTGAGGAAACCGCTTTTATGAAACGACACAACTATTCAATAATATTAATTACTTTATTTTTAAATATATTTTTTATGAAAATACACAACTTTTCGGAAAAAAACTGTTTAAAGAAAAGACGTAATTCTTTGGAAAAAAACCTTTTGAAAAGACACAACTCTTCGGGAAAAACAGTTTTACGAAAGATGCAATTCTTCGGAAATAACCACATTTTGAAAACACACGACTCTACAGAAAAAATGTTTTACGAAAAGACGCAGCTCTTCGGAAATAACCACATTTTACGAATAGACACGATTTTACGAAAAGACGCAACTCTTCGGAAATAATCACCTTTTGAAAAGACACGACTCTACGGAAAAAATGTTTTACGAAAAGATGCATCTCTTTGAAAATAACCACCTTCCGAAAAGACACAACTCTTCGGAAAAAATTGTTCTACGAAAAAACGCAACTCTTCGGAAATAACCACCTTTTACGAAAAGACACGGTTTTACGAAAAGACGTAACTTTTCGGAAATAACCAGTTTTTGAAAGGACACAACTCTTCGGAAAAACTATGAAAAGATGTAACTCTTCGAAAATAATAACCTTTTGAAAAGACACGATTTTTTAGAAGAAAACTGTTTTACGAAAAGACGCAACTCTTCGGAAATAACTATTTTTTTACGACCAGACATGACTTTTGAGATATTCCAAGCACATTTTTTAAATACTATAAATATACATTTCAAACTAACACATCTTCTCGATTATTTTGTGCAGGATTCCTATTATTAATAGATAACAAAATATGTGATCCTAATTTTTGTTGTGAAGTAGCCTAACCTATTTGCTTAGTCCACTTATGCTACGGGTCGGGTCTGACCCAAATTCCCTAGATAACATCGTCAAAAAGACTTGAAGTAATAAATATGGAACACAAATATATTCCTAAATTAATTTATTTATTTGTGGAAGCTCCCTAATCCGTTTTAACAAAGTATTCATTTATGCTACTACTAGATTAAGGTCCGTGTTAATATGCGCATAATCATAATAAAAGTTATTTTTAAAAATATTGAAATTTTAATTAGAACCCTGCTGAGTTATTAAATTATTTTTAAATACTATGTAAACATGGATCCTAAACTATTAGAGGTCAATTTTTATCTTAGTTTTCATGTTATAGTTCATATCATGTGGATCATAAAATTTTACAGTATATAAGTATAATTCAATTAATATTCTTTTTTTATATATATCTCAGGGTAAATCTGAGGCACATGGAGGAACCCAGACTAATCTCTGGGGAAGGTGCAGCCCATGGATAGACCCTCTCTCCAGGTATGCAAATGGGCCGAAAGCAAGGCTCATATCCACGTGGGTGTCCAAGGCAATATGTTTTAATTTTGCATAGCAGGTGGATCAAACTTGAAACATGTAAATGTCCCAAACCCATCTCCTTACCACTTGACCACAAGGTCCCGGACAAAAAAGTTCTTAGGATTCAATTCATATTCTTAATAACAAAGGAAATAAAACACTATATTCTTACCCATAATATATATATATATATATATTTACTATGTTATAAAATCATAAAAAATCAAATAATCTAGAGTTAAATTATAAAAGAATAAAATTCATGTTAATAATCTCATAAACCCTATAAAATTATTTTAATAGTAACTATCTTGTTATTATCTTCTTTATCATGTATAATTTTCATTCCATGCAATTTCCTTTTTAAAACACTGAAAGTGTGTTATAGAGTTTAAAAACAATATATTGGGGATTGGATTTGTATGGATTTTTAGAATTTTGGATTCCAAAGATTTGTTAAATTTGTAAAGAGTTTTGTATATTTAGAAAGTTTAGTAATAAGGATTCTAAGAATCCAATGGTTTTATAAGCTATTCTCAAAATCTTGTTTAATGAGTATAATTATAGAAAATTCATCTAATAACAATAATTATAATTATAATAAGTATAATTATAATTATAGGAAATTCATCTACCAATAATAATATATTCTAATAGATTTACAAAATCATTAAAAAAGAAACTTTTCCAATAACAATGGATTTCAAATGGAATTTGAAAATCCTCAAACCAATAACAATAGATTTTATTTAGAATTTAAGAATCTATAAACCAATAATGATGGATTTTCAAAATTCTAAAAATCCATACAAATCCAATCTCCAATACAAAAAATATCTAAAACATAAATACAAAAAAAATCTCTAAATCCCCAATACAAAAAAGAATCTCTAAATGTCTTATATAAAGAACGGAGAGAGTATTAATTACTACACAAAAATCAGGGGAGATACATTTACGTACTGGGAGTACTTTAAGAGAAAACATCCTCCAAAATTACTGACCTCCAATGCCATGTTTCCTCAGGTAGGTCTCTCCCTGTACGTCAAAACTCACGAGAATTGAGCTGGCCACTTTGATAGTTTTGACGTACGTAAAAGTTAACGTACATCATTCTCTTAATTAACATGCACACATTTTATCTAAGATTCCTCAAACCATAACATATACAAGCTTTAGATCGTCATTTACTCTTGCTCGCACTAGCATCGGGTAAGCATAGTTTGTGTGGACTAAACTTTCGAATAGAAATGGGTTTATTTCCTGAATTCGGTGCTTGGATCAATCAGAACACTCAAAAGCCTCTTAATGTCACGTTTCATTTCCATCAACAAGAGAACTCCGAGAAAGTCGAATAAATATAAACAGATGAAAATGAGTATCTTTGTTATTGTAGGCCGAGTCCACGAGATCTGAGAATGTTAAATCTAAGCCGGAACCAGAGAAAAATACTAGTAAAGCCTCTACTAAGGTATATTATAACGAAGAGGAGGAGACAAAACAAGATCAACTTTGGTATGATGCAGAGAAGAAGAAACCATGGTATGATGCACCTCCAAAGGTGAATATAATTCGAATTTTTTTTCTTCTTAAGAATGAAAATAAAAAACGGTACAAAAAATTCTTATATTTTTTTATGTTTGAAGGTAACAACTAAAGAGGGTATTTGCCATATGAACATAGAATTCATAGTGGGAATTACTCCTGCTAGAGTCTACGACCTATTCACTCATCTACAAACCAACGCATTCTTCGATTTAGACAAGTGGCGGCCACTTATGGTTTTTTTTCTTTCTTATCATCAGTGTATGATTCAAATGCTGTATTAACTTAACTATAATGCAATACTTGAGACTGGTACTATCGTATGATAGGAAAACAAATCAATAAAGGTTGTGGAGGAGGATGGACCAAGGCAGATCACGAAGGTGGAGAAATTTGTGGATTGGGACTTACTTTTGTTTTCTATACCTATACCAATAACTCTAATAGTCGACGAAAACAAAAAAGATCTTACAGTAAGAAGCTGCTCCGTATCCGTCACAATAATCAATTGTTTTTGTTTTGTATTGGTGAAACTTAACTCGGGTTTCTCTTGCTTATTATGGACAGGCGAACTATAAAAAAGGCCAATATGATGTTCCTGACAATGTTCTACGGTAGTTATAAAGTGGAGCCACTGTACGTAGATTCAGAGCGTTTGTGCAATCACAGGTTGCCAAAGAGTCGACAAGAATATGAAAAATGTAGCGGGGGACAAGGAAAGATTGCGTCAAAAGTGACAACGGACCAATACTTTCAGCCATATCCTATATTTAATCTGCCACCGGTTTCTTGGTACATTCGTGGGATCACCATCAACACCACCAAAACTCTCGTCAGTATGCTTCAAAATATGGGAACCATGATTCGAAGAGCTAATCGACGTGATGTCTAGGTAAAGACATTAAGCAACAAACATACGATCTTAAGTGAAAACCATCATTCTATTAAAACATGTTTTGTTCAATTAAAAGATATTATAATATATGATACGTAAACAGAACAACATGTTAAATAGAACAAAATATATCTTTTAATAAACTACCGAGCAATATTACAACATGAGTATTTCAGCCACGAAAAATGAAAGAAAAAAAGGCGATTTTGAAAGCGATTTTGCAGTTGCTTTTCAGGCAGTTACTCACCCAATGGGTGACGGTTTCTTAACACGACGGTGGTTGTCACAATGATGTAGGCACTTCTCCGACGGTTTTCCCCATGATTAACGCCAAGATTGATCATGATGTTGCAGTTTTTGATTCGAATTTCTGTTTATTTAAAGAGCAATTTAAGCAATTTAATCAGTATTCGATCTCAATACTCTATCTCCTCCAAATTTCATCTCTTCTTCAATATCCGTTTTGGTATTACGATTTGTGGTTTCTCATGGCGGACAATCTAAGGAGAGGTATTCAAGACATTGATTTGGGCATTGATGATGCTCCAATCTTGCTTCCTACGGCAGTTGTTAATCAGGCGGCGGAGCAAAACAGATTCATTCTCATAAGCAAACCCGTTATGCCTCGCAAATAGAATCTGCGCTCGATTGTGGCTCTTATGCCACGCTATTGGGGTCAATCTGGCCTTGTTTTTGGAAGAATTGTTGAAGGACGTTGCTTCCAGTTCGTCTTCCCAAATGAAGAATCACTTCAAATGGTTCTGAGAAGAGGTCCCTGGGCTTTTGCGGATCGTATGCTTGTTCTGGAGCGTTGGACTCCTCAAATGGATCATTTGACATTGAATTTCATTCCTTTTTGGGTTCAAATCAAAGGTATCCCTGTCCAATTTCTCGATGTCACTGTAATCACTTCTATTGTGAAGCATTAGGAAAATTTGTGGAGATAGACTATGTTGGCACAAGAAGCGGCTAGAGTGGAGTTCGTTCGTGTCAAACTGAATTGGAACATCGGGAATCCATTGAAATTTCAAAGAAATTTCCAGTTTATTCCGGGAAAAAACACTTTGCTTCGGTTTACATATGAGCGTCTACGTGGTTTTTGTGCAGTCTGTGGTGCACTTACTCATGATTCAGGCAATTGTTTGATTCAGAATGATGGCCTTGATAATCACTTTGATGGTGATGATGATGATGATAATGAGGGTGTAGGCATACCAGAATCTGTGCCAAATCAAGGGGTAGTCATTGAAGAGATAAATGATGATGTTGAAGATACAGAAGACGCAGCACATGTTGATCCACCTGACGATCAACAAATGGAGAATGAAGAATCTGCACATGTTGTTGATAAAGAACCGTTTCTCTTTGACGAGTTTCAAGGTAATAGCTCCTTTGGAAATGAACAGAACATGGAAGAGATGCTTATTCCTTTCCCATTTCATCCTGTATATGGGAAAGTTGATAATGAAGAATCACGAGAGAGAAATTTTGAAGAGGAGAACGCAGACATGGGTCATTACAAAGTCACAATTCGAGAGATAGGGGAAAGTAGTGGATCATCATTCTCTGATCCGATAACCAATGTGAGAGGCGCGGTGGGCCCTGAACCACCTCTTCCGCCATGAGGACAGCCTGTTGGAACTATCAAGGTCTAGGCAATGACTTGATATTTCGACGCCTTAAGGAGATCAATCGCCGATATCTCTCGGACATCATCTGCCTATCATAGACCAAGCAACAAGATGACTACATTCGAGACACTGGCTGTGAACTAGGCTTTCTTAATTATGTAACAGTCCCACCAATAGGACATAGCGGTGGTTTAGTTATCTTCTGGAAACAATCTGTAGAATTACAAGTTCGTTTTCATTCTCCAAATCTTGTAGATTGCTTTGTTAAGTTGAATGGATTTAGTTTCTATTTGTCTTTTGTCTATGGTCATCCAAACGTAAGTTATAGGAATCATCTTTGGGAAAGACTTGAGAGAATAGTTATTACAAGAAGGAACCAACCTTGGTTTACTCTTGGGGATTTCCATGAACTTTTGGATAATAGTGAAAAGAATGGTGGGAATATTAGAACAAAAGCATCTTTCCAACATATGAGAAGAATGGTCAGAACTTGTAACTTTAGAGATCTTAAGTCTGTTGGAAGTAGATTTTCATGGGTGAGACAAAGAGGAGATTTAACCATTACAAAGTGTCTAGATAAAACAATGGCCAATGATGAATGGTTAAGCCTTTTCCCAGCCTCTGAGACTGAATTCTTAGAATTCTCAGAATATTATCATCGACCATTGATAACATATATATCAGATATCGTTGAAGAAAGGAGATTTGTTTTCAGATACGACGGGGAGACTCACAAGTACAGATGGATTTAAAGAAAGTGCTCTTCAAGGTTGGAATGGTTCAACACAGAGTTCTTCTCAATCACTAAGTTCCAGAATACAAGGGTGTAGGAAACAAATTTCCATTTGGAAAAGAAGAAACCGATTTAATGCTGCAGAGAGTATTGATTCAATCCGATTCAGACTTGATCGTGCTATGACTTCTGGCAGATCAACATCATCAGAGCGAGCAAATTTGAAGAGACAATTATTACAAGCCTATATTGATGAGGAATAATTTTGGAAAGATAAAAGCAGGAATAATTGGCTTTCTGAAGGAGATAGAAACACCAAGTTTTTCCACAATCAAGCAAAAACTAAGAGAGCAAAGACAACAATTCTGGCTATTCATGATAAAAACAGTGTAATTCGAAGAGGGGATGTTAAAATAACAGATGTGGCTATACAATACTTTCAGGAATTGTACACAACGCAAGGGACACCAGCTGATATTACTACAAAGGTTTTTCAAGACTTCAAGACTACGCTAACTCCATATATGAATGCCGACCTCACACGACCTGTTGATATAGAAGAAATAAAAACTGCAGTGTTCAGTATTGGAACACATAAAGCTCCTGGTCCAGACGGTTTTTCAGGTACTTTTTACCAACAATTTTGGACAGAAATCAACCATGCAATCATCACCGAAGTTCAACGGTTTTTTGAAGAAGGAACAATGGAACAAATACACAATCATACAAATTTGTGTTTGATACCAAAAGTAGCTGCACCAGATTCAATGATGGAGTTTCGTCCCATTGCATTATGCAATATTAGTTACAAGATCATCTCCAAAGTTTTGGTCAATCGTTTGAAGAAACATCTATCAGGCATTATTACTGAGAATCAAGCTGCATATATCCCTGGTAGAATGATCACAGATAACATTATTATTGCTCAAGAGGTGTCCCACGCTTTGAAGTCAAGGAAAAGGCAGTCTAAATCCTATATGGCGATCAAAACAGATATCACAAAAGCATATTATCGTTTAGAATGGAGCTTTTTAGAAGAGACTATGCGAAGAATGGGTTTCAATGACACTTGGATAGGTTGGATTCTACAATGCGTCACCACTGTGAGTTATTCGATTATTATCAATGGTGTTCCAAAAGGATAAATAACCCCATCAAGAGGCATTCGACAAGGTGATCCTCTCTCTCACCTTATCTATTCATTTTGTGTGTTGAAGTGTTATTGCAAATGATGCATATGGCTGAAACGAAAAGGAAACTTCAAGGCATAAAGGTTATTAATGCTAGCCCAGCTATCTCGCACTTGTTATTTGCTGATGATTCATTGTTCTTTACATTGGCAAATAGTAAGTCTTGTAAAGATATTAGAGAAGTCATCACCAAATATGAGAATATTTCTGGCCAAGCGGTGAATTTGAGGAAATCTTCAATCCTCTTTGGCTCTCGTGTAAATCATAGAATCAAGACAAAGATCAGACATGAGTTAGGCATCCACAATGAATGAGGAATGGAGAAATATCTAGGATTACCAGAACAGATTACAAGCAAAAAATCTGAATTGTTTCATTACATTGTGGAGAAAGTCAAAGAGAAGACTCAAGGATGGAACAAGAAATTTCTTTCACCAGGACGCAAAGAAGTGCTATTAAAAGCGGTGGCATTGGCCATGCCAGTGTATGCAATGAACATCTTTAAGCTAAACAAAGATATTTGCAAAGAGATCAATGGAGTTCTAGCAAAGTTCTGGTGGGGTTCTAGCGACGAAAAAAAGAGTATGCATTGGTTTGCTTGGAAGCGTATGGGATTACAAAAGAAAGAAGGAGGCATGGGATTCAGAGATATTGAAAGCTTCAATTTAGCTTTGCTTGGAAAACAAATATGGCGAATCCTTGAGCATCCCCAATGTTTAATTGCTAGAATACTTAAAGGCAGATATTTTGCAGATACTAATGTCCTAAATGCTACTCCAAAGAGAAAGGCTTCTTACATGTGGAAATCTTTTCTTCAGGATAAGGAGTTGGTTAAAGCTGGTATGAGATTTGTCATTAGCAATGGCACTAGAATCAGTACATTCCAAGATCCTTGGCTTCCCTTGCATCCGCCTCGTCCACCAAGAGCTAATCATGAACCACATGAACCCATTATGATACGTGATTTTTTCAACCATACCGGCTCTGGTTGGAATGAAGAAAAAGTAAGAGAGATGATTGTAGAAGAAGATGTTGACTTAGTATTATCAATCAAGCTCTCTGCCAATGCTCCAAATGATTTACTTGGTTGGCACTACACAAAGAATGGTTTATATTAGTTAGCCTCTCATTCTCGCCAGCAGGAAACAATACCTCCCCCAGGAAATGCAATACTTAAAAACATGGTGTGGAAGATGAAGATACCCCCAAAGATCAAGCATTTTACTTGGAAGATGCTTTCAGGTGCTTTAGCTTCATGCTATGAACTGCGTAGAAGACATATCAACAACAATTATGTTTGTAGAAGATGTTGCCAACATGACAAATCAATCCTCCATCTTTTCTTTGAGTGTTCTTATGCTCAAAGACTTTGGCGTGCCTCTGGAATTCCGAATAGAATTTTCCATGATTTGAGCTCATCTCTTGAGGAAAAAATGGAGGTACTTTTATCTACAAATTCATCAATTATCTCCTCTCATCATCAACAACTAGGTCTTTGGTTGTTGTGGCGAATTTGGAAGAGTAGAAATTTATTAGTGTTTAGGCATGACCACGGTTACAGTTATTGCGGTTACGGTTTATTAACCACCGGTTACGGTTATCAATTTCTTTTAACCTTAACCTTAACCATTTAATATACGGTTAAAACGGTTACGGTTGAAACGGTTACGGTTATATACGGTACGATTACGGTTAGATACGGTTAATATTTAGGTTATAATTATATAACTATGTAACTTTTCAAAAAGAAATATTTAAACAATAATATTATGGAAAATATATTTTAATATATTTTAAAAAGTCATGGTCGTGCAATCGTGGGAAATGGTACTAAAATTCTAAAACAAACGGCAACTAATTTATCTTAACAAAGTCAATTAGTCAAAATCATTTATATTGTGTAACGAAAACGACCATATTTTATTTCAAACTTAAGTAAATCTTTGCGTTTAACTAAAATATAACATAATTCACAATATTCTCATCAAATTAGTTAGATGTCATGTTTATAGGCATAACTTTATTACCACGATCTTTTTTTGTTTGTTACAATTAATAGTTTTTCTAATCTTATTTATTTTTATTGTAAATTTGATGTGTTTTAATATTATTTATATTAGTGAGAAAATAATCAATTTAGCACATTCAGTTTTAATATTTAGTTATTATTGATTTAATTTTTTCTAATTAAATATTATAAAATTAAACTCGATAAATATTAATTACACATAATTTTACTATGTCATATTTATCATACATAAATAATAAAATGGTTACGGTTAAAATTTTAACCTTACGGTTAACCGACGGTTTTAATATGGTCACGGTTAAATAACGGTTACGGTTAACGATTACGGTTTAACCATAACTAATCATCTTTCACGGTTACGGTTACGGTTTTTCAACCGTTTAATACGGTTACGGTTTAGTTACGGTTTAAAACGATACGGTTACGGTCCGAAATACGGTTACGGTTAGATTTTGGTCATGCCTACTAGTACTCTACGGCTCACAAGGAACGATTTGAAGGAATGGAACCTATCTACAAGTCTTATGGCTAACAGAAGGAATTATTCAGAGCACGGGCAGCCACTAGTGTCACCTACCTCTCACAGATGGCAGATTCCGCCAACTAATTGGATCAAATGCAATTATGATGGATCTTGTACTCGCCAAGGTCATACAACCAATGTTGGTTGGCTTTTTCGGAATTGTTATGGAACTTTCAAAGGAGGAGGGAAGGCTAGAGGGAGGCAAGGTCTAACAGTTGCTATGCAGAGTGTTTGGAGTCATGGTCACAGAAAAGTCATATTTGAAGGAGATAGCAAGGAGATCAAAACCATTCTAGATGGAGTTTCCACTAACTTTGGGGTTCACAACTGGATCAATGACGTACTACATTGGAAATCAAGATTTGAAGAGGTCGAGTTCTCGTGGATTCAAAGAGATCTTAACAAACCAGCGCACATTTTGCCGACAACACAAGTATCATTAGAAGTCAACTACATATTTCATTACTTTGCACCCAGTGTAATAACTGATGTATTACATTGTGATCACTCTACTATTTGGTAATAAAAATCATATTCAGAGAAAAAAAATAAAAAATAAACTACCGAGCAACAAATATGGCTAAGATAGAAATGCACGTTGCTTGAAATAGATAGCGATTACCTAGTTCTTGACAGAATGGCCTAGAGGAATGGAACGTTAGATGCGTAAGCATGACTTGAACCGAGTCTCGAACTATAAGTCAACCGGTAGAGAAGTGGTCTTACCGGAGGTAAGGATTATCGGACCGGGCAGGTGATTGATTGAAACTGAGTCTAAGATCAGGTCCGTTTCTAAGGGGTGGCAAGTTGGACTTTCGCCATGGGTCCATCCCAAATTTTCTATAACTCTTAAAGAATAAAAGACCCAAAATTAAGAAAAAAAAGTTGTACTACAAAAAGACCCTAAATAAAAAAATTATACTTCCTCCCTTTCGTAATATAAGTTGTTTTGGCTAAAAACACTAAGTTTAAGAAAAACTTTTCATTTTTGTTAAATATATATTAAAAACAACTCAACCAATAACTAATAAGACTGCATAATACTATTAGTCACACAATATCCAGTAAAAGTAAAAAATGCATAAAAATATGAAAACAACTTATATTATGAAACAAAATTAAATCTCTAAAACAACTTAGGGGGTGTTATTGGGGATTGGATTTGTATGGATTTTTAGAATTTTAGAAATCCAAAGATTTGTTAAATTTGTAAAGAGTTTTGTGTATTTAGAAAGTTTAGTTATAAGGATTCTAAGAATCCAATGGTTTTATAAGGTATTCTCAAAATCTTGTTTAATGAATATAATTATAGGAAATCAATCTACCAATAACAATAGATTCTAATAGATTTACAAAATCATTAAAAAACAAACTTTTCCAATAACAAGGGATTTCAAATAGAATTTAAAAATCCTCAAACCAATAACAATAGATTTTCGTTAAAATTTAAGAATCCATAAACCAATACCGATGGATTTCCAACAAATTTAAAAATTCATACAAATCTAATCCCCAATAACACCCCTTATATTATGAAACAGAGGGAGTACTAAAACAGAGGCATATTTTTTTTTGCTCTTGCCCAGTGCCCCACTAAAAGTTAAGACAGAACTGTCTAAAATAAGAAATTAAATGTTTGAATAAAAAATATTTTCACTGCCTAATTTAAAGATAAACGGATTTAAACTTGAAAATGGTTAAGAAAAATCATATGACAGATCCAAAAGAATATTGGCCTCAAAGAGGCATTTCAACTAGAAATAAGTTAAAAGTTAAAAATTAAAACAAGGAGGTTCGGTCAGGAATTCGCCAAGTCAAGAAGGTCGTGGAGCTGAAGAAGCTTTGGTGGCCTGGTACCATCAAAACCACCAAAACTTTAGTCGAAGATATTCAGTTTCGAAGTAATGGTATCATGCTCCGAACAAAACCGAAATGAAGCTTCAAATCTCGTTGGACCGATTTTATACTATATAAGGACCATAGTAATGTCAAAAAAATTTAATTAAATACTGTTATAAATTACTTTATTATTAATTCCATTAGAATATACAGTAGAACCTCTATAATAGTTTAGGGTGAATTAGCTAAATAATAGGTTTTAGGAGAAAAATTAGCTATATAACAGTGATTAATATTTAGGTATGTAACTGTGAGAATCAATTGTATTACGATTTTGCCCATATTTAATTAGGCTAATTTTATGTAGAAAAAGAAAAGAAAATATGAAAATAAGAATCAATCACCATATTAAATATGATAATTACTATTAAATATAATAATTATTGACAATTAAAAACAAAATCTTTAAAAACATTATATAAAAAATAAAAATTCATAAAAATCTTCTCTTGATCTTCTCTTAATTTTATCTCTTCAAAAATTATTCTCACACTTGTATTTCTGGAAGGAAAAAAAGTAGTCAGGTTAGAAGATGAAAAAAGAACCATCTGTTGTAAAAATAATTAGCTATTTTCGAAATTACATATTCAATTGATCTCAGAACATAGTCAACTACATCACATTATTTGTAACTGTTTAAAACATAGTTAACTATTTTTAAATTTGTTTTCTAAAAAGTTACCAATTTAAAAATATAGGTAACTATTGTTATGGCATAGTTAACTACTCTAATGATTTCATGCTATATAAAAAATTACAGTATAAAAATATAGTCTATTATATACCAATATTAAAATATATCGATATAAATACATAGTCCACTATATAAACGATAGTTCAATAAAAACATAGTTTACTATATAACGATATCTAATACAATGTATAAACGTTAGCTAACTATTCAAATAAAAATATAGTTCACTATATAAACATTACAGTTGAAACGACCCGACCCGTTTTTTTTTTAAAAAACAATAAGCTCTTAGTCTCAGACTAGCATTCCCATAAATGCTTGTCCTCCACAACCAAGCCACACAAACAAACAATCAACAGCGGATAACACAATAATTAAACCAAGTATTCCATTTCATTAAAGATACTAAACCAGTTCCACACATTACCAAATCACTAAAACCAACAACCTAGCGGAGTTCTAAAACAGAAAGGAAACAATAACAAATCACACAGCAACACCAAACCGAGACCCTAGATCATCTCCCTCTTCGTTGCCATGATTCCACGATCACAATTTGCCTTTACCTGCACCACATGGTTAAAAGAGATGCGTGAGTATTATCACAAATACCCAGTGAGACGGTCCTCCCATCTACGACTGCGCACACAGACGCGATGGATCCGCTCAGGCAAACACGCATCAAACAATACACAAAACAATCACAACAACACGGCTCAACCACAGCCCAACAGGCAGCCTGTCGATCGACACTACCACTAGGTGTCGATCGACAGCCCTGTTCACACCTGTCGATCGACACACCCACGGTGCCTGTCGATCGACAGCTCAACTGGACCCTGTCGATCGACACAACCTCTAGGTGTCGATCGACAGCTCCTCGATCACCTGTCGATCGACACAACCTCTAGGTGTCGATCGACAGCCTCGTGTGACCCTGTCGATCGACACACCCTAGGGCTGTCGATCGACAGGTCGTCGCAGATTCATAGGAGATCGATCAATTATCCTCTCGGATCGACTCCTCCTCTGCGATAACACGAAACCTGCACAACAAACACAATCCAACAATCCATCCACCACAAAAACACACAGAAACAACATCAATCATCACAATCAATCAGTTTTAACCTACCACCATACAACCCTAACGAATCCACCGGCCCAGAAGCCATGGTCACGCACTCACCTTAGATTTTCGGTTAGATTCTGGTAGAATTGAGGCTAGACACGAATTCAGCAACAACCACCACGAAATTCGACCTCAAATCGATCAAGAACGAAACCCTAATCACAAACTATCAGGAACAAGAGAAACTCCTCTCAAACTCTTTGTTTCTGATTTTTGGGACTTTGGTTCGCTCAAATGCGGCCAAAACTCTTAAATACGAAGCCCTAGGGTTTACCCAAACCGGCCCGGTCCAATTGAACGACTTAAATCGAACCAGAAAACCAACCAATTCGAGCACCTGTCGATCGACAACCACTAGGTATGTCGATCGACAGCCCTTAAGAGCCCTGTCGATCGACAGACACCAAGTGTGTCGATCGACAGCCCCTCCATTTCCTCAAAAAATGGTTTACGGGCGTCACAATTCTCCCCCACTAAAACTGGATTCGTCCTCGAATCCTCTAACACTACCCACCAATCTACCCTGGCCTAACCCGCCAGCAATACCGGAGACTACATCTCCCAGACCTTCCCGAGGTTCACATCCGTCCTATGCACATAGACCCGTCTCAGACATTGATTGCCCATAGCTCATAACCACCATCTAGCTTCGGGATCGTCACCCCTCAGCTCTAGGTGTCTAGTATCAACCCACCTCAGTCCGCGCAGTCCTGACGGTGTTCGATACTCAACCATCTCCACACACCTCAATCCATCAAGACACACAGTCTATCAAGCTCTCGGTATGCAAAGATCTGCCAGAGGTCGCAACCTCCAAAACCATCCCCATACCCTCACGATCTCAGTCCGCGCAGTCCTGACGATCGATCGGTATGCAGGGAACCCACTGTCCCCCGGAGAGACGCATCTCTCAAGATCTGCCAAGAAAGACCGAGGTCTAACTCTGAGCTACGCAATCAATTCCTAACGTCTATAATGCACCTCTGACCGGAACTACCTCCTAAGGTCTCACATGATATTCCCCTCCCGGAATACCATCACAAACGTGATCCTCACAGATCACCCGGACCATCCCTCAACCCGGATGTCCCCGCAGAGTCTCTCCGGAACTAGACAGTCATAACCTCCGTAAAACTTCTATTCCGAGACTCTACACACACACACACACACGACCCGTTAGAGTCCCCACCGAAACTGGCAAGTTCTATCCGCAATAACACTTCCATTTCGGGGTTCTCTAACCACAAACACATGACTCTCAAAGTCAAACACATAAGAAAAACACTTTCTTATTCACTGGAAAAATGTCATAATCATTACACTTTAATGAAAATACAAAAATCCACAACCAAAACTGAAACTGGAAACCACAAAGAAAACGAATTCACTCTTCTGCTTGCTTCTCGAACCACTTTTTGAACTTCGTTTTCATCTTTGCCTCTGGTTCCCAAGTCTCCTCCTGAATACCGTCACAGTCCCACAAGACTCTCAACAACGGCACTCTCTTCCGGCGCAGAACCTTGATACTTCTCTCAAGAATCCTAACCGGCCTCATCCCAACAGTCAGATTTGGCTGAAGATCCGCAGGAATCGTCACTGCTACCTCCTCAGAAGCATGCAAACATCTCCTGAGTTTCGAAACGTGAAACACATCATGGAATTTCTCCATAATCGGAGGCAGCTCCAACCGATAAGCAACTGGTCCCACACGTTCCACAACCCGGAACGGACCCATGTACCTCGTACTCAGCTTATCCTCGGATATGGACCTGTTCAGACCCCGCATCATCGCCATCTTGAGATACACTCGATCTCCGACTGCAAACTCCAACTCTTTCCTTCTCCTATCGGCATAACTCTTCTGCCGATCCTGAGCTTCTTTCATGTTCAGCTTCACAACACGGATCTTCTCCGTCGTCTCCTGAACAAAATCAGCCCCAAAGATGCTCCTCTCCCCCACTTGGGTAAAACAAAGCGGAGTACGACATGGCCTCCCATACAACGCCTCAAAAGGAGCCATTCCGATACTCGCCTGAAAACTGTTGTTATATGCGAACTCCACCAAACTCAAGTGATCCGCCCAATGACCACCCCAATCTAGCACGCACATCCTCAACAGATCTTCCAGTGTCTGAATCGTCCTTTCGGACTGCCCATCCGTCTGCGGATGATTAGCTGTACTCATGTGCACCTTAGTGCCCATCTCAGCCTGAAAAGCTCTCCAGAACACTGACGCAAACCTCGGATCCCGATCCGACACAATGCTCGCTGGCACACCATGCAACCTCACAATTTCCTTCACATACTTCTTAGCCAAGACCTCAGCTCCGTCTGTCTTCTTAATGGCCAGAAAATGTGCTGACTTAGTCAGACGATCCACAATCACCCAAATCGCGTCATAGGTCCGAGAAACCGGCAACCCTACCACGAAATCCATAGTGATCATGTCCCACTTCCACTCTGGAATGGGTAGACTCTGCAATAAGCCACTAGGAACTTGGTGCTCAGCCTTCACCAACTGACACACATTGCAAGCTGCAACCCAATCTGCCACATCTCTCTTCATCCCGACCCAATGATAGTACCTCTTCAGATCCCTATACATCTTAGTCGCTCCCGGATGAATCGAAAACTTACTCGCATGAGCTTCTCTCAGAATTTCCTGCCTCAAGTCCTCATCCTTAGGGAACACAGACTCGTCCATGCACTAAGATAGTCCCGTTAGCAGAAACCTGATATTCGGAACCAGTAGCCTTGGAGAGATCTAACAACACCGGATCCTGCTCCTGAGCTACTCGGATCCTGCTCAATAGATCCGCCTGATCTGCCGCCGCTAACCCCAACGGTTCCTCTGAAGTAACACATAACCTCAAGTACTAAGTACACTCACCAGATTCTCCACATCCCGCTCCTGAGATGAATCATACCTTCTCCGACTAAGAGCATCTGCTACAGTGTTAGCCTTACCCGGATGGTAAACAATGTCCAAGTCGTAATCAGCCAACAACTCTGACCATCGCCTCTGTCGTACATTTAAATTCTGCTGAGTAAAAATGTACTTCAGATTATGATGATCAGTGAACACCTGAACTCTGCCACCATACAAGTAAGACCTCCAGATTTTCAACGCGAAGATCACTGCAGCCAGCTCTAAGTCATGAACAGGATAATTGCCCTCGTGCTTCCTCAACTGCCTTGAAGCATAAGCAATCACCTTACCCTGCTGCATCAGCACACAACCTTGACGAATCTCCGATAATAGCCTGCCAACCCAAGAAAACTCCTGATCTCAGTTGCATTCCTCGGCCTAGGCCAATCTCGGATAGACTCAATCTTCGCCGGATCTACAGAAACTCCTTCTGCAGAAACGATGTGACCCAAAAATCCCATCTCTCTCTGCCAGAAACTGCACTTACTCAACTTCGCAAACAGCTTCTGTTCCCGCAGCTTCTCCAGAACTCTCCTCAAATGAACCTCATGATCCTCCTGACTCTTCGAGTAAACCAGAATATCATCGATGAAAATGATTACAAACTCATCCAGATACTCCTGGAAAACCCCGTTCATCAACCTCATAAACGCCGCAGGTGCATTCGTTAACCCGAATGGCATCACTACAAACTCAAAATGCCCATACCGAGTCCTGAAAGCCGTCTTCCGAACATCTGCTTCGTCGATCGGAATCTGGTGGTAACCGGATGCCAAGTCAATCTTAGAAAACCAAGTAGCCCCTCTCAACTGATCTAACAACTCATCAATTCGCGGAAGAGGATACTTGTTCTTCACAGTGACTCGGTTAAGACCTCGATAATCGATGCACAACCGGAAACTACCGTCTTTCTTCTTCACAAACAACACCGGGCTCCCCACGGTGAAGTACTTGGTCGAATAAACCCCTTCTCCATAAGTCCTCCAACTGCTTTTTCAATTCTGCTAACTCTGCTGGAGCCATTCGGTAAGGCGCCTTAGACAACGGCGTCGTTCCGGGTTCTAACTCAATCGTGAAAGGATCCGACCGAGATGGCGGTAATCCTTGCAACGACTGAAAGACATCTTCGAAATCCCGAGCGACCCGAATATCTCTCACAGCCACCCCACCAACAGCCTCCGGCATTACAATCGTGGCCAAGTAAGCCTCGCAACCCCTCTCAATCATCGCCTCAGCTTGAACAAGGGAGATCACAAGACTACCTGAAGTCGGTCTCACTCCTTGATAAACCAACCTGCCACCTTCACGTTCAAATACCACTCGACCCCGATGACAATCCAGATGGACTCTGTACCGATTCAACCAATCCATACCAAGGATAACATCGTACAGTCCCACCGGACTAATCACTAAGTCAGCTGGCATCAATTCTCCCGCTACCAGAATATCCACCTCCTTCGCCCGGCCATGCGTAGCTAGAAATTCACCTCCAGCAACCATAACCGGTCCAGTCCGCTCACCAGCGTCACTCCGGATACCACTTCTCTCGGCATGGTCCGGAGTAATGAAGCAATTCGATGCTCCCGAATCAAACAACACGTGGGATTCACACCCACCTACAAACAAGGTCCCTACACAATTCCCAAGTGCTAAGCAACCTAACTTTCTATCACAGGCAAACAATCTAACACAAGCACTAAGCAATTCTACACTACTGAATTCACAAAGTCTAAATTAGAAAGTTACCTGTGATCGGTCTAGAGCTCGGTTCTCCCGGCGCTGCTATAGATGGCGGACGCTCCATCGCCGCGATCTGATCCAAAGGCTGCACCGGCCCATACTGAGCTACTGGCTGGACCACTGCCACTGCCAACGGCTGCAACTTCGGACAGTTCGGTCTGATGTGCCCCGACTCCCCACACTGATAGCACGTCCGAACTCCTCGAACCTCACTCCGCTTCGGGCAACTCGCCCTCTGGTGGTCTAGACTCCCACAACTGTAGCAGCCTCGGCCACTCTGGCCCGATCCCGAAGCGCCTTCCCACTTCCTCTTCTGCCCTTGCGCAGGCTTGCCGCCTTTGCCCGGACCTGCCTGCTGCACATGCTGCTGCTGAGGCCTCCGAGGCTGAACAGCTGGAACCACGATCGCAGCCTGCTCCCTCAGATCCTCCTCGATCTGTGCAGCCACCTCTACCAACTCTACTCTGCTCGCGAACCTGATGCCTCTGCACCGAGTCCGTAAATCCGGTCGAAGTCCTCGCAAGAACCTCCGAACCTGAGCCTGCTCATCCTCGAAGCTCCTACCAGCATAACCCAGGAGTCTGTTAAACTCCACGTCATACTCCCGCACCGATCTCGTGCCCTGAGTCAAGTCCAAGAACCTCGCCTCTAAACGATCCAACGCCTCCTGAGGAAAGAACTTGGAGTTGAACTCCGTCACAAAATCCGACCATGCCATCGCAGTCCCGGCCCACCTAGCCGCTACACTCCTCCACCAGAGATGTGCATCACCGTCCAAATAATGGACCGCCAAATCAACCTTGTATCCCTCGGGACACCTAATCGAACGAAAGTTCCGCTCCACTCTCATCCGCCACTCGTCAGCCTCCTCCGGCTTCACACTACCCGCAAAAGAACCCGTACCGATCCTCTGCATCTGCTCCATCATACGGATATATGACGGAACCTCCTCAGCAACCGCAGCCCTCGGCTGCACCTCTGCCACACGTGGCACCACTGGAGCCTGCACTGGCACCGCACCCGGTAACCGCTCCAACAACTGTGTCAGCAGGTCAGCCAGACGATCATCTCTACTTGGGCTACACCCGCGGCCGCAACCGCACCCACAGCTGGACCAGCACCACCAGCACCACCAGCCTCAACAGGACCCAAACCAGCCCCTACAGGACCCACACTGGCCCCCACACTGGCAGTCACACTGGCAGTCTGTCCATCATGCACCGACTGCTGACCTGCCGCAGGCCCATGCGCGGAACTCTGAACCTCGCTCACGACTGGCTCCTCAACGAGTCCACGCCCTCGGCCTCGGCCCCCACGACCACGTCCTCTAGTAGCTCTAGTCATCTCACTGCATTCACAAGCAGCCTAACTAAGCACTAGAAAGACTCAAAACACAACAATCAACACTTACCGTGGAATCTCTTTGAAGGCTCGAAGGAAGATGATCTAGAACCCCCAAACTCACAGAATTGTCAATTTAACCAAATTACAATCCTAGCAGTTCTAGCCCGTCCTAAAACCGTATCGCTCTGATACCAAATTGAAACGACCCGACCCGTTTTTTTTTTTTTTTTAAAACAATAAGCTCTTAGTCTCAGACTAGCATTCCCATAAATGCTTGTCCTCCACAACCAAGCCACACAAACAAACAATCAACAGCGGATAACACAATAATTAAACCAAGTATTCCATTTCATTAAAGATACTAAACCAGTTCCACACATTACCAAATCACTAAGACCAACAACCTAGCGGAGTTCTAAAACAGAAAGGAAAACAATAACAAATCACACAGCAACACTAAACCGAGACCCTAGATCATCTCCCTCTTCGTTGCCATGATTCCACGATCACAATTTGCCTTTACCTGCACCACATGGTTAAAAGAGATGCGTGAGTATTATCACAAATACCCAGTGAGACGGTCCTCCCATCTACGACTGCGCACACAGACGCACGCGATGGATCCGCTCAGGCAAACACGCATCAAACAATACACAAAACAATCACAACAACACGGCTCAACCACAGCCCAACAGGCAGCCTGTCGATCGACACTACCACTAGGTGTCGATCGACAGCCCTGTTCACACCTGTCGATCGACACACCCACGGTGCCTGTCGATCGACAGCTCAACTGGACCCTGTCGATCGACACAACCTCTAGGTGTCGATCGACAGCTCCTCGATCACCTGTCGATCGACACAACCTCTAGGTGTCGATCGACAGCCTCGTGTGACCCTGTCGATCGACACACCCTAGGGCTGTCGATCGACAGGTCGTCGCAGATTCATAGGAGATCGATCAATTATCCTCTCGGATCGACTCCTCCTCTGCGATAACACGAAACCTGCACAACAAACACAATCCAACAATCCATACACCACAAAACACACAGAAACAACATCAATCATCACAATCAATCAGTTTTAACCTACCACCATACAACCCTAACGAATCCACCGGCCCAGAAGCCATGGTCACGCACTCACCTTAGATTTTCGGTTAGATTCTGGTAGAATTGAGGCTAGACACGAATTCAGCAACAACCACCACGAAATTCGACCTCAAATCGATCAAGAACGAAACCCTAATCACAAACTATCAGGAACAAGAGAAACTCCTCTCAAACTCTCTGTTTCTGATTTTTGGGACTTTGGTTCGCTCAAATGCGGCCAAAAACTCTTAAATACGAAGCCCTAGGGTTTACCCAAACCGGCCCGGTCCAAATGAACGACTTAAATCGAACCAGAAAACCAACCAATTCGAGCACCTGTCGATCGACAGACACTAGGTGTGTCGATCGACAGCCCTTAAGAGCCCTGTCGATCGACAGACACCATGTGTGTCGATCGACAGCCCCTCCATTTTACTAAAAATGGTTCACGGGCGTCACAACATGAATTTACGATTTCGTCAAAAGTTGTCAAAACTCAAAGAGGTTAACCTACAAGTTTGGTCATATTTTGGAGAAAATGCTGAAAACCTAATCAAATGCATCTAAAGTGGAAATTAAAATTTTCCTACTAGTTCATGTGGTATAGAATAGTGTCCTGAAGCCAAAACACAAGAATTTACGATTTCGTCAAAAATTGTCAAAACTCAAAATACCACTTTGGTCATATTTTGAAGAAAATGCTGAAAAGCTACTCAAATGCATCTAAAGTGGAAATTAAATATTTCCTACTAGTTAATGTGGTATAGAAGAGTGTCGTGAAGCAAAAAATCATGATATTACGATTTCGTCAAAAGTTGTCAAAACTCAAAGATAACACCTACGAATTTGGGCATATTTTGGTTAAAATACTGAAAACCTAATCAAATGCATCTAAAGTGGAAACTAAAATTTTCCTACTAGTTAATGTGGTATTTAAGAGTGTCATGAAGCCAAAACACATGAATTTACGATTTCGTCAAAAGTTGTCAAAACTCAAAGAGGTTAACCTACCAATTTGGAAATATTTTGGTGAAAATGCTTAAAATCTAATCAAATGCATCTAAAGTGGAAATTAAATTTTTCCTACTAGTTAATGTGGTATTGAGGTGGGTCGTAAAGCCAAAAAACACGAATTTACGATTTCGTCAAAAGTTGTCAAAACTCAAACTACCAATTTGGTCATATTTTGAAGAAAATGCTGAAAAGCTAATCAAATGCATCTAAAGTGGAAATTAAATTTTTCCTACTAGTTAATGTGGTATAGAAGAGTGTCGTGAAGCCAAAAAACACGAATTTACGATTTCGTCAAAAGCCGTCGAAACTCAAAGAGGTTAACCTACCAATTTGGTCATATTTTTGTGAAAATGCTGAAAACCTAATCAAATGCATCTAAAGTGGAAATTAAATTTTTTTCTCCTAGTTAATGTGGTATAGAAGAGTATCATGAAGTCAAAAAACACGAATTTATTCGTCAAAAGTTGTTAAAACTCAAAAAGGTTAAACCTACCAATTTCGTCATATTTTAGAGAAAATGCTGAAAAGCTAATCAAATGCATCTAAAGTGGAAAAAAATAATTCCTACTAGTTAATGTGGTATAGAAGAGTGTCGTCAAGCCAAAAAACATGATATTACGATTTCGTCCAAAGTTGTCAAAACTCAAAGAGTTAACCTACCAATTTGGTCATATTTTGGTGAAAAATCAGAAAACCTAATGAAATGCATCTAACGTGGAAATGATATTTTTTTCTACTAGTTAATGTGGTATAGAAGAGTGTCGTGAAGCGAAAACACATGAATTTACGATTTCGTCAAAAGTTGTCAAAACACAAAGAGGTTAACCTACCAATTTGGTCATATTTTGGATAAAATAATGAAAACCAAATCAAATGCATTTAAGGTGGAAATTAGATTTTTCCTACAAGTTAATGTGGTATAGAAGAGTGTCATGAAGCCAAAAAACATGATATTACGATTTCGTCAAAAGTTGTCAAAACTTAAAGAGAACACCAACGAATATGGTCATATTTTGGTGAAAATGCTGAAAACCAAATCAAATGCATCTAAAGTGGAAATTCAATGTTTTCTACTAGTTAATGTGGTATAGAAGAGTGTCGTGAAGCCATAAAAACACGAATTTACGATTTCGTCAAAAGTTGTCAAAACTCAAAGAGGTTAACCTATCAATTTCGTCATATTTTAGAGAAAATGCTGAAAAGCTAATCAAATGCTTCTAAAGTGGAAATTAAATTTTTCCTACTAGTTAATGTGGTATAGAAGAGTGTCGTGAAGACAAAAAACATGAATTTACGATTTCGTCAAAAGTCGTCAAAACTCAAAGAAGTTAACCTACCAATTTGGTCATATTTTGGAGAAAATGCTTAAAACCTAATCAAATGCATCTAAAGTGGAAATTAAATTTTTCGGACTAGTTAATGTGGTATAGAGGAGGGTCGTGAAGCCAAAAAACACGAATTTACGATTTCGTCAAAAGTTGTAAAAACTCAAAGAGGTTAACCTACCAATTTGGTCATATTTTCGATAAAATAATGAAAACCAAATCAAATGCATTTAAAGTGTAAATTAAATTTTTCCTACTAGTTAATATGGTATAGAAGAGTGTCGTGAAACCCAAAAACATGAATTTACAATTTCGTGAGAAGTTGTCAAAACTCAAAGAGGTTAACATACCAATGATTTTGGTGAAAATGCTGAAAACCAAATCAAATGCATCTAAAGAGGAAAAAAAAAATTCCTACTAGTTAATGTGGTATAGAAGAGTGTCGTGAAGCCAAAAAACATGAGTTTACGATTTCGTCAAAAGTTGTCAAAACTCAAAGAAGTTAACCTACCAATTTCGTCATATTTTAGAGACAATGCTGAAAAGCTAATCAAATGCATCTAAAGTGGAAATTAAATTTTTTCTACTAGTTAATGTGGTATAGAAGAGTGTCGTGAAGCCAAAAAACATGATCTTACGATTTCGTCAAAAGTTGTCAAAACTCAAAGAGAACATCTACGAATTTGAGCATATTTTGGTTAAAATACTTAGAACATAATCAAATGCATCAAAAGTGGAAATTAATTTTTTCCTACTAGTTAATGTGGTATAGAGGTGGGTCGTGAAGCCAAAAAACACGAATTTACGATTTCGTCAAAAGTTGTCAAAACTCAAAGTGGTTAACCGACTAATTTGGTCATATTTTGGAGAAAATACTGAAAAGTTAATTAAATGCATCTAAAGTGGAAATTAAATTTTTTCTACTAGTTAATGTGGTATAGAAGAGTGTCGTGAAGCCAAAAAATACGAATTTACGATTTCGTCAAAAGTTGTCAAAACTGAAAGAGGTTAACCGACTAATTTGGTCATATTTTGGAGAAAATACTAAAAAGTATATTATTTAAAGTATTTGTTTAATACTTGTTTGTAGTTTATAAATATAATATACGGAGTATACACTCTGTATAAAACAAATCAAGATAAAAAGACATACGCAACCAAAGCATGACGTAAGCAAGATGTCAGTAATGACGTAAGCAATGACGTAACAAAGCACTCAAGAATGTCGGCACCACTGGATGAAGGACACCTGTTAAAGACATGTCGGTGCCATTGGATGAAGGACACGTATCAACACAACAATCAGGCAACTCTGCCTATAAATACCAAGCCATAGCAAGCAAAGAAGACACGAGCAATTTTCAAGAATTCTCTCTGCCTTCTCTCTACAAACTTTCTCTCTCTAAAAATTGTAAACCTTTCAATTTTTAAATTTTCAACTTCAAAAAGTTACTATTCATTCTTACTGTTCATCCAAATAGTAACCGTAAAATAGAAATCAACTGGTATCAGACGCTAAAATCCTTAAAAGTCTTAACGTTATTAAAACGATTCAGTCAGTAATATAATCCGATTTTAAACCCGTTTTAGACCGATTCTCACCATTCCAGCAAGACACTGTCGGCGTTCCAGGCAGCAAGTCCTTCCAGAGGCCGTAAGACCGTTGGCAAGCCAAAAATGTGTCAACCCTGAACTGGTTAGTATCTCTTCTAAACTAAGTTTAAAATTAGATTAATTATGGCATTATCGTTTCGAAAATGGTTTAAATCTAATCAAGCATCATCCTCTGCATCAACTATAAATTCAAGAGAAATAATATCAAAAATATCATCATTTAATAAAGAAATAACACAGAATAGTTTACCACATATTAATCCAGACTTAATATATCAAATAGGAACATTTGATTTTAAGACAGCTTATTCCATAAAAGAGCATGAACAAACCCTCTCTCTTCAACATGAGTTTGAAGAAATACAGTTATTATCTTCTCTAGCCCTAGATAAGTATAAACAAAAGGGATTCAATTATTTACACTTCGGGCTTATACAAATAGCAATTAAACCATTGTCAAGGACTGGAATAGATCAACCTATCCTTATGCTATTAAGAGACAAAACTTTATTAAAATTCGAAGATTCACTCCTCGGAGTGGTACAATCAAATTTATGCAATGGAGCAGTTTACTTTAACTGCGCTCCTAATTATCAAATAAGTTTACATGATCCAATAATACTTAATACTCTAGTACTAAATGTCCATTTACCGGAACTAAAATTCCACAATGAAAGACACGGGTACTTATTACTTTACCGAATATATTTCAAACAATCAAATTCCGAATTCAATCCAAGATGTTTATTACAAGATGATAAAGGAGAAACAACTATATTAGCAGTACACAGTAAAGATACACCAACTGCTACCTATGCGCCTAAACAATTAAATTGGAATCAAATTACTATTCCAGATCAATGGAAGATAGAAATTACTCAACCACCAAGAAATTTCGAACAAAGGAGTATTTCAAAAATATGTGAACAACCGGATGGGAGAATATTATTAAAATTTGGCTCTTTCAGAGAACCACTCCCTCCAAGAATAAGTTCTTATTATTCAAGAAATTCGTTTTCCATGCCCTCAAGAGCTTCTTTTTCTGAATTTCGTACTGGTCCTTCCAGTAATGAATCAGAAACAGAAAGCATAAATCAAAATGAAAATCAAAATAATACTATTAAATTTAACGCTCCTATTGCAGAACCTATTCAAACTACATATCCAACTTCCCCTTCACCATCAGACTTTAGAACTATTAATGTTGTAAGAAAAGACTATACAATTAATAAACAATACATTAAAGAAGATTTTTATTCAACAGAAAATGAAGAAAAAAGAAAATGGTATTTCAAAACATTCTCAAACCAAGAAACAACAAAATTTAGACAAGAATGGTATGATACAATGAGTTTGAAAGAAACAGATATCCCATTCTTCACCTGGTTTGAACTGCATACAAGTACTAATAATATAAAATATCCATTTAAATCAATAAATACTAGTGCAACTTTAAGTCAAATATGGGAAACTACCGACGGTAATCAAATTAGATCGGTACATCCACCATTAAAGGATTTAACAATAAAAACAACGGATCGAATAGTTAAAGCAACACCCTTTAAAACATGAGCTAATCAAGAAGATAAAAATCCACTAACCCAACAAGATATTAAAGCAGTATACCAACAAAACAATTATCAAAGTCAATTACTTCATACTATATCCAAACAAATAGATCATATAGATAATAAACTTAGCAACCATGATAAGTTATCTTATGATCAAACTATTCAACATCCCTTTTCATCCGTATCACCACCTATATTCAAACCTATAACAAGACCAATTAAATTTGGACAAAACGAAATACTAAAATCTATAGCCACTAGACTTGAAAGTCTAGATAAGGGAAAAAATATCAATATCATAGATGAAAATGACAATGAATCTATTCACACATCCGCAACATCAGAGAGCGATATGCAAGAAATCAATCGAATAAAAAATAGAACAATGAGATCAACTCAACCTTATTATTCAAGACATACCCCACCAGATATGCTATTTGAAGAACATCATAAATATTCTCATCATATGTACTCCGGTAACGGCATATATGAATGGAATATTGATGGACGTTCTGAATATGAAATAATGAATTTATTACAAGAAATGGGCATGGCATCAGCGGCTTTTAAAGCCAATGATCGAGAACTAGATGATAGAAGTGCATGCATATTATTAGTTTCAGGATTCACTGGATCACTGAAATATTGGTGGGATAACTCACTCGATTCTCAACAACAAAATAATATAATCAATCATACAGAAATTATTCAAACAGAAGATGAGGATGGTTTTGTAATTGAAACCTCTAAACAAAATGCTGTAGAAGTACTAGTTCATACCATCCTAATGCACTTTGTAGGTAACCCAGCAGAAGAATTAGAAAGCAAAAAAATAATATTAACCAATTTAAGATGTCCAACACTAGGAGATTTTAAGTGGTATAAAGATGTTTTCGTAACCAATATATTCTTACGACCAGACTGTAATCAACCTTTTTGGAAAGAACGATTTATTTCGGGATTACCCAATTTCTTTGCAGAAAAAGTAATCAATAAATTAAAAGAAATTTCAGGTGGACAACCAGTCCCTTGGAATACTATTACTTATGGTCAATTATTTGCTTTTATCAAAAAAATAGGATTATCAATATGTCAAGAACAAAAGGATAAAAAACGAAATGATAAATTCAAATTCAAAGTAACCATGGGTTCATTCTGTGAACAATATGGCTACGAAAACTTTAATCCACTATCAAGAATTAAACGAATAAAGCATAGACATAGAAGACATAATCAAATAGAATATCATAATAAAAAAGGAAATTTTTATAAAAAACCAGATAATCAAAGATATACAAAAAATAGGCATTATTCTAAAAATAAACGATATAACTCAACAAATAAACAAAACATATTATGTTGGAATTGCAAAAAACCGGGACATAGATCCACGGAATGTAAAATGAAAAAGAAAATTAATGAAATATTTCAAGACCAACCAGATATGCAAGAAAAATTAACTAAATTATTAATATCTGATACTGAATCATCAGAAGATTCTGCTGATAATTCAATAAATGAAATAGGCAATTCGAGCGATACTTCCCAAGATATACAAGAATTATCTGATAATTTATGCAATTGCAAAATAATCAATGTCGTAACTAAAGAAGAAGATAAACAATTTCTGCTAGAACTTATAGATAAAATTGAAGATTCAGATATCAAAAGAGAATACTTAATAAAATTAAAGGATATGATTAACCGAGAAGGTCAAAAAGAATCACCAAAACCTTTTAGCCTTCATAAAATATTTGAAAAATATCCAACTCAAAATTTATTTAAACAAGTCTCCACTGGAGACTTACAAAACGAAATTAAACAAATAAAATTGCAAATTAAACATTTACAAGAAATTGTGAATGATCAAGATCTTAAACAGTTACAATTTCATGCGCACCAGGCACAATTAATTGAAAGAATATCCTTCTTAGAATCAAAAAATAATAATGCATCATCAAGTAACCCACCGTTAGAAATAACAGAAGATAATCAGGAATCAAATATTGAAGACTATATTCAAATAATAAATAAAATTAATTACCAAAAATGGTATACAAATATTACGCTACATATAGGTCATGATTTTAAAATAAACATAATCGCCTTAATGGACACTGGTGCAGATTATAACTGCATCCGTGAAGGAGTTATTCCAACTAAATATTATGAAAAAACTACAGAAAGATTAAGCGGTGCTAATGGTAGTAGTTTAAAAGTACAATATAAATTACCATGTGCAAAAATATGCAATCAAGGCTATTGCTTTAAAAATCAATTTATGTTAGTAAAAAACTTATCACAAGAGGTAATTTTAGGAACCCCATTTTTTACACAAATATACCCTTTTAAAGTAACAAATATCGGGTTAACAACAAAGGTTGTAGGAACAAAATTACTATTCAACTTTTTATCTCCAATGAAAACTAAAGAAATACATAGTCTTCAACAAAATACTATTCATAAAACAATTAATTTAATAAAAGGTAAAAAAGCCCATATTCAACACTTACAAGAAGAAATAACTTATAAAAAAATTGAAGAACAACTTAATACTCAATATGTGCAAGATAAAATAAAAACAATGGAAAATAATTTACTAAACCAAGTATGCTCAGACTTACCAAATGCATTTTGGCAAAGGAAACAACACACTGTTGAACTTCCTTATATACAAGACTTTAGTGAAAGAAATATACCCACTAAAGCACGACCTATTCAAATGAATAAAGAGTTGTTAGAAACTTGTAAACAAGAGATAAATGATTTACTTAAAAAGAAACTAATCAGGCCATCCAAATCCCCATGGAGTTGTTCGGCCTTTTATGTTAACAATCAAGCCGAGAAAGAACGTGGTGTACCACGACTAGTTATCAATTATAAACCACTTAATGATGTCTTACAATGGATTAGATATCCAATACCAAATAAACGAGATCTACTCAAACGTTTATACAATGCAAAAATATATTCAAAATTTGATATGAAAAGCGGTTTCTGGCAAATCCAGATAGCCGAAAAAGATAAATATAAAACAGCATTTACCGTACCTTTTGGCCATTACGAATGGAACGTAATGCCATTCGGACTTAAGAATGCACCATCCGAATTCCAACATATCATGAATGATATATTTAATCAATATTCTAAATTTACAATAGTCTATATTGACGATGTTCTAGTCTATTCAACATCTATAGATCAACATTTTAGTCATTTAAATACATTTTTAAGCATTGTTAAAAAACATGGTCTAGTTTTATCAGCCAAGAAAATGGTTTTATTTCAAACAAAAATACGATTTCTAGGCCATCATATATATCAAGGAACACTCACACCTATTTCAAGATCCATAGAATTTGCGGATAAATTCCCTGATGAATTAAGGGAAAAAACGCAATTACAAAGATTTCTAGGATGTCTAAACTATGTTTCAGACTTCCTTCCTAATCTTAGGAAAACTATTCAACCCTTATTTCAACGACTTCAAAAGAATCCAAAACCATGGACTATTCAACATACAAAATTAGTTCAACAAATTAAACAGAAAGTTAAAACACTTCCATGTTTGACCATACCCAATCCTGAAGCAAATATGGTTGTCGAGACCGATGCCTCGGAATTAGGTTACGGAGGAATATTAAAACAACAATTACGCGATTCTAGCCAAGAAACTATTGTCAGATTTCACTCTGGTGTCTGGATAGGACCACAGAGAAATTACTCAACAGTCAAAAAAGAAGTTTTGTCAATAGTCAACTGTATATCCAAATTTCAGGACGATCTTATAAACAAAAAATTCTTATTAAGAGTTGATTGTAAATCAGCTAAAGAAATACTTAAAAAAGATGTTAAAAACCTAGTCTCAAAACAAATATTCGCAAGATGGCAAGCCATCTTATCTGTTTTCGATTTTGATATTCAACATATAAAAGGAGAAAATAATTCCTTGCCTGATTTTCTAACAAGAGAATATTTGCAGGGTAAAATTCAAGAATCTCCACCAAATATTCAACATGACTGATCACAAAAACAAGAAGCCGATGACCGCATCGGATTACATCAAAAATCAACCACATTTACAAGGAAAACCATTATCTATTCCGAACAGATTTTCAGCCCTTGCTGAATATCCTCCTCTTTCGTATTCAAAAGCGGTTAACCCAGATAAAGGGCAACCATCTAGTCAATCCAGCCAAACACCTAATCCAAAATCCCAATATTTTGTTAAACCTAATAAGCAACACCTCATGACAACCAATGTCACTAAACAAGCCTCACTCAAAGAGCTACAGACCTACACATCCTCAGTCTTCTATGAAGACGCTCTTTACCCAACAGACAATGTAATCAAAAACCGTACTTTCTATGAGTACATTCTAGTAGACTCTAAGTCTGCTGAAATTATCCATTACCCCGACAAAGATAATCCAAATCTCATTTCTTACTCGACATGCAAATTTTTGCGTGTCGCCACTATTCGAGACCTTGGTTTCTTAAACCACCATACTCAAATGTCCTTTTCTATGCCAGGGTACCATATTCCTGGTTATACTTACACAGATTATCACGAAGCCTTCTTCAAAACCTTTTACTTACGCTCCTATACCCACTCGTGGTTTATCTCCTTTGACCATCTATTCCCTATATCCATACCTGGCTGGTTCTATGAATGGTGGCACTGGTTTGGCCCCGTTGACTCCATCTACCCAACTGAACTTGAAACGACCCGACCCGTTTTTTTTTTTTTTTTTTTAAAACAATAAGCTCTTAGTCTCAGACTAGCATTCCCATAAATGCTTGTCCTCCACAACCAAGCCACACAAACAAACAATCAACAGCGGATAACACAATAATTAAACCAAGTATTCCATTTCATTAAAGATACTAAACCAGTTCCACACATTACCAAATCACTAAAACCAACAACCTAGCGGAGTTCTAAAACAGAAAGGAAACAATAACAAATCACACAGCAACACCAAACCGAGACCCTAGATCATCTCCCTCTTCGTTGCCATGATTCCACGATCACAATTTGCCTTTACCTGCACCACATGGTTAAAAGAGATGCGTGAGTATTATCACAAATACCCAGTGAGACGGTCCTCCCATCTACGACTGCGCACACAGACGCGATGGATCCGCTCAGGCAAACACGCATCAAACAATACACAAAACAATCACAACAACACGGCTCAACCACAGCCCAACAGGCAGCCTGTCGATCGACACTACCACTAGGTGTCGATCGACAGCCCTGTTCACACCTGTCGATCGACACACCCACGGTGCCTGTCGATCGACAGCTCAACTGGACCCTGTCGATCGACACAACCTCTAGGTGTCGATCGACAGCTCCTCGATCACCTGTCGATCGACACAACCTCTAGGTGTCGATCGACAGCCTCGTGTGACCCTGTCGATCGACACACCCTAGGGCTGTCGATCGACAGGTCGTCGCAGATTCATAGGAGATCGATCAATTATCCTCTCGGATCGACTCCTCCTCTGCGATAACACGAAACCTGCACAACAAACACAATCCAACAATCCATACACCACAAAACACACATAAACAACATCAATCATCACAATCAATCAGTTTTAACCTACCACCATACAACCCTAACGAATCCACCGGCCCAGAAGCCATGGTCACGCACTCACCTTAGATTTTCGGTTAGATTCTGGTAGAATTGAGGCTAGACACGAATTCAGCAACAACCACCACGAAATTCCACCTCAAATCGATCAAGAACGAAACCCTAATCACAAACTATCAGGAACAAGAGAAACTCCTCTCAAACTCTCTGTTTCTGATTTTTGGGACTTTGGTTCGCTCAAATGCGGCCAAAAACTCTTAAATACGAAGCCCTAGGGTTTACCCAAACCGGCCCGGTCCAATTGAACAACTTAAATCGAACCAGAAAAACCAGCCAATTCGAGCACCTGTCGATCGACAACCACTAGGCATGTCGATCGACAGCCCTTAAGAGCCCTGTCGATCGACAGACACTAAGCGTGTCGATCGACAGCCCCTCCATTTCCTCAAAAAAAATGGTTTACGGGCGTCACAATTCTCCCCCACTAAAACTGGATTCGTCCTCGAATCCTCTAACACTACCCACCAATCTACCCTGGCCTAACCCGCCAGCAACACCGGAGACTACATCTCCCAGACCTTCCCGAGGTTCACATCCGTCCTATGCATATAGACCCGTCTCAGACATTGATTGCCCATAGCTCATAACCACCATCTAGCTTCGGGATCGTCACCCCTCAGCTCTAGGTGTCTAGTACCAACCCACCTCAGTCCGCGCAGTCCTGACGGTGTTCGATACTCAACCATCTCCACACACCTCAATCCATCAAGACACACAGTCTATCAAGCTCTCGGTATGCAAAGATCTGCCAGAGGTCGCAACCTCCAAAACCATCCCCATACCCTCACGATCTCAGTCCGCGCAGTCCTGACGATCGATCGGTATGCAGGGAACCCACTGTCCCCCGGAGAGACGCATCTCTCAAGATCTGCCAAGAAAGACCGAGGTCTAACTCTGAGCTACGCAATCAATTCCTAACGTCTATAATGCACCTCTGACCGGAACTACCTCCTAAGGTCTCACATGATATTCCCCTCCCGGAATACCATCACAAACGTGATCATCACAGATCACCCGGACCATCCCTCACCCCGGATGTCCCCGCAGAGTCTACCCGGAACTAGACAGTTCTAACCACCGTAAAACTTCTATTCCGAGACTCTCTCACACACACACACACAAACCGTTAGAGTCTCCACCAAAACTGGCAAGTTCTATCCGCAATAAAACTTCCATTTCGGGGTTCTCTAACCACAAACACATGACTCTCAAAGTCAAACACATAAGAAAAACACTTTCTTATTCACTGGAAAAATGTCATAATCATTACAACTTTAATGAAAATACAAAAATCCACAACCAACACTGAAACTGGAAACCACAAAGAAAAACGAATTCACTCTTCTGCTTGCTTCTCGAACCACTTCTTGAACTTCGTTTTCATCTTTGCCTCTGGTTCCCAAGTCTCCTCCTGAATACCGTCACAGTCCCACAAGACTCTCAACAACGGCACTCTCTTCCGGCGCAGAACCTTGATACTTCTCTCAAGAATCCTAACCGGCCTCATCCCAACAGTCAGATTTGGCTGAAGATCTGCGGGAATCGTCACTGCTACCTCCTCAGAAGCATGCAAGCATCTCCTGAGTTTCGAAACGTGAAACACATCATGGAATTTCTCCATAATCGGAGGCAGCTCCAACCGATAAGCAACTGGTCCCACACGTTCCACCACCCGGAACGGACCCATGTACCTCGTACTCAGCTTATCCTCGGATATGGACCTGTTCAGACCCCGCATCATCGCCATCTTGAGATACACTCGATCTCCGACTGCAAACTCCAACTCTTTCCTTCTCCTATCGGCGTAACTCTTCTGCCGATCCTGAGCTTCTTTCATGTTCAGCTTCACAACACGGATCTTCTCCGTCGTCTCCTGAACAAAATCAGCCCCAAAGATGCTCCTCTCCCCCACTTGGGTAAAACATAGCGGAGTACGACATGGCCTCCCATACAACGCCTCAAAAGGAGCCATTCCGATACTCGCCTGAAAACTGTTGTTATATGCGAACTCCACCAAACTCAAGTGATCCGCCCAATGACCACCCCAATCTAGCACGCACATCCTTAACAGATCTTCCAGTGTCTGAATCGTCCTTTCGGACTGCCCATCCGTCTGCGGATGATTAGCTGTACTCATGTGCACCTTAGTGCCCATCTCAGCCTGAAAAGCCCTCCAGAACACTGACGCAAACCTCGGATCTCGATCCGACACAATGCTCGCTGGTACACCATGCAACCTCACAATTTCCTTCACATACTTCTTAGCCAAGACCTCCGCTCCGTCTGTCTTCTTAATGGCCAGAAAATGTGCTGACTTAGTCAGACGATCCACAATCACCCAAATCGCGTCATAGGTCCGAGAAACCGGCAACCCTACCACGAAATCCATAGTGATCATGTCCCACTTCCACTCTGGAATGGGTAGACTCTGCAATAAGCCACTAGGAACTTGGTGCTCAGCCTTCACCAACTGACACACATTGCAAGCTGCAACCCAATCTGCCACATCTCTCTTCATCCCGACCCAATGATAGTACCTCTTCAGATCCCTATACATCTTAGTCGCTCCCGGATGAATCGAAAACTTACTCGCATGAGCTTCTCTCAGAATTTCCTGCCTCAAGTCCTCATCCTTGGGAACACAGACTCGTCCATGCACTAAGATAGTCCCGTTAGCAGAAACCTGATATTCGGAACCAGTAGCCTTGGAGAGATCTAACAACACCGGATCCTGCTCCTGAGCTACTCGGATCCTGCTCAATAGATCCGCCTGATCTGCCGCCGCTAACCCCAACGGTTCCTCTGAAGTAACACATAACCTCAAAGTACTAAGTACACTCACCAGATTCTCCACATCCCGCTCCTGAGATGAATCATACCTCCTCCGACTAAGGGCATCAGCTACAGTGTTAGCCTTACCCGGATGGTAAACAATGTCCAAGTCGTAATCAGCCAACAACTCTGACCATCGCCTCTGTCGTACATTTAAATTCTGCTGAGTAAAAATGTACTTCAGATTATGATGATCAGTGAACACCTGAACTCTGCCACCATACAAGTAAGACCTCCAGATTTTCAACGCGAAGATCACTGCAGCCAACTCTAAGTCATGAACAGGATAATTGCCCTCATGCTTCCTCAACTGCCTCGAAGCATAAGCAATCACCTTACCCTGCTGCATCAACACACAACCCAAACCAACTCCCGAAGCATCTGTGTACACCACATAAGGCTCACCCGGTTCAGGCAACGCCAATACTGGTGTACTTGTCAACATCGTTTTCAGCTTCACGAAACTCAGCTCACAATCAGCAGACCACACGAAAGGAACATCCTTCCCTGTCAGCTTCGTCATGGACTGAGCCATACTCGCAAAGCCTTTGACGAATCTCCGATAATAGCCTGCCAACCCAAGAAAACTCCTGATCTCAGTTGCATTCCTCGGCCTCGGCCAATCTCGGATAGACTCAATCTTTGCCGGATCCACAGAAACCCCTTCTGCAGAAACGATGTGACCTAAAAATCCCATCTCTCTCTGCCAGAAACTGCACTTACTCAACTTCGCAAACAGCTTCTGTTCCCGCAACTTCTCCAGAACTCTCCTCAAATGAACCTCATGATCCTCCTGACTCTTCGAGTAAACCAGAATATCATCGATGAAAATGATTACAAACTCATCCAGATACTCCTGGAAAACCCCGTTCATCAACCTCATAAACGCCGCAGGTGCATTCGTTAACCCGAATGGCATCACTACAAACTCAAAATGCCCATACCGAGTCCTGAAAGCCGTCTTCCGAACATCTGCTTCGTCGATCGGAATCTGGTGGTAACCGGATGCCAAGTCAATCTTAGAAAACCAAGTAGCCCCTCTCAGCTGATCTAACAACTCATCAATTCGCGGAAGAGGATACTTGTTCTTCACAGTGACTCGGTTAAGACCTCGATAATCGATGCACAACCGGAAACTACCGTCTTTCTTCTTCACAAACAACACCGGTGCTCCCCACGGTGAAGTACTTGGTCGAATAAACCCCTTCTCCAATAAGTCCTCTAACTGCTTCTTCAATTCTGCTAACTCTGCTGGAGCCATTCGGTAAGGCGCCTTAGACAACGGCGTCGTTCCGGGTTCTAACTCAATCGTGAAAGGATCCGACCGAGATGGCGGTAATCCTTGCAACGACTGAAAGACATCTTCGAAATCCCGAGCGACCCGAATATCTCTCACGGCAACCCCACCAACCGCCTCCGGCATTACAATCGTGGCCAAGTAAGCCTCGCAACCCCTCTCAATCATCGCCTCAGCTTGAACAAGGGAGATCACAAGACTACCTGAAGTCGGTCTCACTCCTTGATAAACCAACCTGCCACCTTCACGTTCGAATACCACCCGACCCCGATGGCAATCCAGATGGACTCTGTACCGATTCAACCAATCCATACCAAGGATAACATCGTACAGTTCCACCGGACTAATCACTAAGTCAGCTGGCATCAATTCTCCCGCTACCAGAATATCCACCTCCTTCGCCCGGCCATGCGTAGCTAGAAATTCACCTCCAGCAACCATAACCGGTCCAGTCCGCTCACCAGCGTCACTCCGGATACCACTTCTCTCGGCATGGTCCGGAGTAATGAAGCAATTCGATGCTCCCGAATCAAACAACACGTGGGATTCACACCCACCTACAAACAAGGTCCCTACACAATTCCCAAGTGCTAAGCAACCTAACTTTCTATCACAGGCAAACAATCTAACACAAGCACTAAGCAATTCTACACTACTGAATTCACAAAGTCTAAATTAGAAAGTTACCTGTGATCGGTCTAGAGCTCGGTTCTCCCGGCGCTGCTATAGCCGGCGGACGCTCCATCGCCGCGATCTGATCCAAAGGCTGCACCGGCCCATACTGAGCTACTGGCTGGACCACTGCCACTGCCAACGGCTGCAACTTCGGACAGTTCGGTCTGATGTGCCCCGACTCCCCACACTGATAGCACGTCCGAACTCCTCGAACCTCACTCCGCTTCGGGCAACTCGCCCTCTGGTGGTCTAGACTCCCACAACTGTAGCAGCCTCGGCCACTCTGGCCCGATCCCGAAGCGCCTTCCCACTTCCTCTTCTGCCCTTGCGCAGGCTTGCCGCCTTTGCCCGGACCTGCCTGCTGCACATGCTGCTGCTGAGGCCTCCGAGGCTGAACAGCTGGAACCACGATCGCAGCCTGCTCCCTCAGATCCTCCTCGATCTGTGCAGCCACCTCTACCAACTCTACTCTGCTCGCGAACCTGATGCCTCTGCACCGAGTCCGTAAATCCGGTCGAAGTCCTCGCAAGAACCTCCGAACCTGAGCCTGCTCATCCTCGAAGCTCCTACCAGCATAACCCAGGAGTCTGTTAAACTCCACGTCATACTCCCGCACCGACCTCGTGCCCTGAGTCAAGTCCAAGAACCTCGCCTCTAAACGATCCAACGCCTCCTGAGGAAAGAACTTGGAGTTGAACTCCGTCACAAAATCTGACCACGCCATCGCAGTCCCGGCCCACCTAGCCGCCACACTCCTCCACCAGAGATGTGCATCACCGTCCAAATAATGGACCGCCAAGTCAACCTTGTATCCCTCGGGACACCTAATCGAACGAAAGTTCCGCTCCACTCGCATCCGCCACTCATCAGCCTCCTCAGGCTTCACACTGCCCGCAAAAGAACCCGTACCGATCCTCTGCATCTGCTCCATCATACGGATATATGACGGAACCTCCTCAGCAACCGCAGCCCTCGGCTGCACCTCTGCCACACGTGGCACCACTGGAGCCTGCACTGGCACCGCACCCGGTAACCGCTCCAACAACTGTGTCAGCAGGTCAGCCAGACGATCATCTCTAGCTTGGGCTACACCCGCGGCCGCAACCGCACCCACAGCTGGACCAGCACCACCAGCACCACCAGCCTCAACAGGACCCAAACCAGCCCCTACAGGACCCACACTGGCCCCCACACTGGCAGTCACACTGGCAGTCTGTCCATCATGCACCGACTGTTGACCTGCCGCAGGCCCATGCGCGGAACTCTGAACCTCGCTCACGACTGGCTCCTCAACGAGTCCACGCCCTCGGCCTCGGCCCCCACGACCACGTCCTCTAGTAGCTCTAGCCATCTCACTGCATTCACAAGCAGCCTAACTAAGCACTAGAAAGACTCAAAACACAACAATCAACACTTACCGTGGAATCTCTTTGAAGGCTCGAAGGAAGATGATCTAGAACCCCCAAACTCACAGAATTGTCAATTTAACCAAATTACAATCCTAGCAGTTCTAGCCCGTCCTAAAACCGTATCGCTCTGATACCAAATTGAAACGACCCGACCCGTTTTTTTTTTTTTTTTTTTAAAACAATAAGCTCTTAGTCTCAGACTAGCATTCCCATAAATGCTTGTCCTCCACAACCAAGCCACACAAACAAACAATCAACAGCGGATAACACAATAATTAAACCAAGTATTCCATTTCATTAAAGATACTAAACCAGTTCCACACATTACCAAATCACTAAAACCAACAACCTAGCGGAGTTCTAAAACAGAAAGGAAACAATAACAAATCACACAGCAACACCAAACCGAGACCCTAGATCATCTCCCTCTTCGTTGCCATGATTCCACGATCACAATTTGCCTTTACCTGCACCACATGGTTAAAAGAGATGCGTGAGTATTATCACAAATACCCAGTGAGACGGTCCTCCCATCTACGACTGCGCACACAGACGCGATGGATCCGCTCAGGCAAACACGCATCAAACAATACACAAAACAATCACAACAACACGGCTCAACCACAGCCCAACAGGCAGCCTGTCGATCGACACTACCACTAGGTGTCGATCGACAGCCCTGTTCACACCTGTCGATCGACACACCCACGGTGCCTGTCGATCGACAGCTCAACTGGACCCTGTCGATCGACACAACCTCTAGGTGTCGATCGACAGCTCCTCGATCACCTGTCGATCGACACAACCTCTAGGTGTCGATCGACAGCCTCGTGTGACCCTGTCGATCGACACACCCTAGGGCTGTCGATCGACAGGTCGTCGCAGATTCATAGGAGATCGATCAATTATCCTCTCGGATCGACTCCTCCTCTGCGATAACACGAAACCTGCACAACAAACACAATCCAACAATCCATACACCACAAAACACACATAAACAACATCAATCATCACAATCAATCAGTTTTAACCTACCACCATACAACCCTAACGAATCCACCGGCCCAGAAGCCATGGTCACGCACTCACCTTAGATTTTCGGTTAGATTCTGGTAGAATTGAGGCTAGACACGAATTCAGCAACAACCACCACGAAATTCCACCTCAAATCGATCAAGAACGAAACCCTAATCACAAACTATCAGGAACAAGAGAAACTCCTCTCAAACTCTCTGTTTCTGATTTTTGGGACTTTGGTTCGCTCAAATGCGGCCAAAAACTCTTAAATACGAAGCCCTAGGGTTTACCCAAACCGGCCCGGTCCAATTGAACAACTTAAATCGAACCAGAAAAAACCAGCCAATTCGAGCACCTGTCGATCGACAACCACTAGGCATGTCGATCGACAGCCCTTAAGAGCCCTGTCGATCGACAGACACTAAGCGTGTCGATCGACAGCCCCTCCATTTCCTCAAAAAAAAATGGTTTACGGGCGTCACAGAACTCCTCAACACCTCTCGTCCCTTTTATCTCAAACATCTACCTAAACAACCCATTGTGGCAAAAAACCAAATCCAATTCCATGTCGACATGGGTATTCCCTGGATATGTTGTTGGCACTTCAACCTTACCGAATTTTTACCTAATATGCCTTTTTCTCTTGTACGCGAGTTTCGCGTCAAATGGTGGGATAAGTATAACTTAGACCGCTGTTCCTTATCCAATATTCAAAAATTCTTTCAGCAAAATAAAGATTTTCACCATCAAGTCAAGACAGTATCCAAATCCATTCCACTTCTTACTCCAAGCCAACTTACCCTACCAAAGCCTCAACCTATCCAACCCAAATCCAACTCTCCTACCCAAACCAAACCTTCTAGTCCATCTCCCTCCACTAGCTCCACCTCCTCTAAAAAATCCCGCTCTACCAAACTCAAGGAAATCCTCGCCGACGCCATCGATCAGCTCGACGGTTCCGACGAAGACGATACCGCTCTCCACCCTACCAACGATGATCAATTCTCTCAAGATCCCTATGCTGACGATCTTGATCTCATGGAGTACCAATAAATTTTCTCCTGTTAAAAAAAAAAAAAAAAAAAAAAAAAAAAAAAAATTTTAAACTTTCCACCCCGATACCGACGCAGCTGGTGTTCCAGGCAGCAAGTCCTTTGCAAGGCCGTAAGCCCGTTGGCAAACCACTGTTGTATCCGGGACGACAGTTCAAAAAAAAAAAAAAAAAAAAAAAAACCTGATAATCATGTATATACTTTTCGTCGCTTAATCCACCTTTTCAAAGTACATTCTAGTAGACTCAGTATATTATTTAAAGTATTTGTTTAATACTTGTTTGTAGTTTATAAATATAATATACGGAGTATACACTCTGTATAAAACAAATCAAGATAAAAAGACATACGCAACCAAAGCATGACGTAAGCAAGATGTCAGTAATGACGTAAGCAATGACGTAAGCAATGACGTAACAAAGCACTCAAGAATGTCGGCACCACTGGATGAAGGACACCTGTTAAAGACATGTCGGTGCCATTGGATGAAGGACACGTATCAACACAACAATCAGGCAACTCTGCCTATAAATACCAAGCCATAGCAAGCAAAGAAGACACGAGCAATTTTCAAGAATTCTCTCTGCCTTCTCTCTACAAACTTTCTCTCTCTAAAAATTGTAAACCTTTCAATTTTTAAATTTTCAACTTCAAAAAGTTACTATTCATTCTTACTGTTCATCCAAATACCAGTTGATTTCTATTTTACGGTTACTATTTGGATGAACAGTAAGAATGAATAGTAACTTTTTGAAGTTGAAAATTTAAAAATTGAAAGGATTACAATTTTTAGAGAGAGAAAGTTTGTAGAGAGAAGGCAGAGAGAATTCTTGAAAATTGCTCGTGTCTTCTTTGCTTGCTATGGCTTGGTATTTATAGGCAGAGTTGCCTGATTGTTGTGTTGATACGTGTCCTTCATCCAATGGCACCGACATGTCTTTAACAGGTGTCCTTCATCCAGTGGTGCCGACATTCTTGAGTGCTTTGTTACGTCATTGCTTACGTCATTACTGACATCTTGCTTACGTCATGCTTTGGTTGCGTATGTCTTTTTATCTTGATTTGTTTTATACAGAGTGTATACTCCGTATATTATATTTATAAACTACAAACAAGTATTAAACAAATACTTTAAATAATATACTGAGTCTACTAGAATGTACTTTGAAAAGGTGGATTAAGCGACGAAAAGTATATACATGATTATCAGGTTTTTTTTTTTTTTTTTTTTTTTTTTTTTGAACTGTCGTCCCGGATACAACAGTGGTTTGCCAACGGGCTTACGGCCTTGCAAAGGACTTGCTGCCTGGAACACCGGCTGCGTCGGTATCGGGGTGGAAAGTTTAAATTTTTTTTTTTTTTTTTTTTTTTTTTTAACAGGAGAAAATTTATTGGTACTCCATGAGATCAAGATCGTCAGCATAGGGATCTTGAGAGAATTGATCATCGTTGGTAGGGTGGAGAGCGGTATCGTCTTCGTCGGAACCGTCGAGCTGATCGATGGCGGCGGCGAGGATTTCCTTGAGTTTGGTAGAGCGGGATTTTTTGGAGGAGGTGGAGCTAGTGGAGGGAGATGGACTAGAAGGTTTGGTTTGGGTAGGAGAGTTGGATTTGGGTTGGATAGGTTGAGGCTTTGGTAGGGTAAGTTGGCTTGGAGTAAGAAGTGGAATGGATTTGGATACTGTCTTGACTTGATGGTGAAAATCTTTATTTTGCTGAAAGAATTTTTGAATATTGGATAAGGAACAGCGGTCTAAGTTATACTTATCCCACCATTTGACGCGAAACTCGCGTACAAGAGAAAAAGGCATATTAGGTAAAAATTCGGTAAGGTTGAAGTGCCAACAACATATCCAGGGAATACCCATGTCGACATGGAATTGGATTTGGTTTTTTGCCACAATGGGTTGTTTAGGTAGATGTTTGAGATAAAAGGGACGAGAGGTGTTGAGGAGTTCAGTTGGGTAGATGGAGTCAACGGGGCCAAACCAGTGCCACCATTCATAGAACCAGCCAGGTATGGATATAGGGAATAGATGGTCAAAGGAGATAAACCACGAGTGGGTATAGGAGCGTAAGTAAAAGGTTTTGAAGAAGGCTTCGTGATAATCTGTGTAAGTATAACCAGGAATATGGTACCCTGGCATAGAAAAGGACATTTGAGTATGGTGGTTTAAGAAACCAAGGTCTCGAATAGTGGCGACACGCAAAAATTTGCATGTCGAGTAAGAAATGAGATTTGGATTATCTTTGTCGGGGTAATGGATAATTTCAGCAGACTTAGAGTCTACTAGAATGTACTCATAGAAAGTACGGTTTTTGATTACATTGTCTGTTGGGTAAAGAGCGTCTTCATAGAAGACTGAGGATGTGTAGGTCTGTAGCTCTTTGAGTGAGGCTTGTTTAGTGACATTGGTTGTCATGAGGTGTTGCTTATTAGGTTTAACAAAATATTGGGATTTTGGATTAGGTGTTTGGCTGGATTGACTAGATGGTTGCCCTTTATCTGGGTTAACCGCTTTTGAATACGAAAGAGGAGGATATTCAGCAAGGGCTGAAAATCTGTTCGGAATAGATAATGGTTTTCCTTGTAAATGTGGTTGATTTTTGATGTAATCCGATGCGGTCATCGGCTTCTTGTTTTTGTGATCAGTCATGTTGAATATTTGGTGGAGATTCTTGAATTTTACCCTGCAAATATTCTCTTGTTAGAAAATCAGGCAAGGAATTATTTTCTCCTTTTATATGTTGAATATCAAAATCGAAAACAGATAAGATGGCTTGCCATCTTGCGAATATTTGTTTTGAGACTAGGTTTTTAACATCTTTTTTAAGTATTTCTTTAGCTGATTTACAATCAACTCTTAATAAGAATTTTTTGTTTATAAGATCGTCCTGAAATTTGGATATACAGTTGACTATTGACAAAACTTCTTTTTTGACTGTTGAGTAATTTCTCTGTGGTCCTATCCAGACACCAGAGTGAAATCTGACAATAGTTTCTTGGCTAGAATCGCGTAATTGTTGTTTTAATATTCCTCCATAACCTAATTCCGAGGCATCGGTCTCGACAACCATATTTGCTTCAGGATTGGGTATGGTCAAACATGGAAGTGTTTTAACTTTCTGTTTAATTTGTTGAACTAATTTTGTATGTTGAATAGTCCATGGTTTTGGATTCTTTTGAAGTCGTTGAAATAAGGGTTGAATAGTTTTCCTAAGATTAGGAAGGAAGTCTGAAACATAGTTTAGACATCCTAGAAATCTTTGTAATTGCGTTTTTTCCCTTAATTCATCAGGGAATTTATCCGCAAATTCTATGGATCTTGAAATAGGTGTGAGTGTTCCTTGATATATATGATGGCCTAGAAATCGTATTTTTGTTTGAAATAAAACCATTTTCTTGGCTGATAAAACTAGACCATGTTTTTTAACAATGCTTAAAAATGTATTTAAATGACTAAAATGTTGATCTATAGATGTTGAATAGACTAGAACATCGTCAATATAGACTATTGTAAATTTAGAATATTGATTAAATATATCATTCATGATATGTTGGAATTCGGATGGTGCATTCTTAAGTCCGAATGGCATTACGTTCCATTCGTAATGGCCAAAAGGTACGGTAAATGCTGTTTTATATTTATCTTTTTCGGCTATCTGGATTTGCCAGAAACCGCTTTTCATATCAAATTTTGAATATATTTTTGCATTGTATAAACGTTTGAGTAGATCTCGTTTATTTGGTATTGGATATCTAATCCATTGTAAGACATCATTAAGTGGTTTATAATTGATAACTAGTCGTGGTACACCACGTTCTTTCTCGGCTTGATTGTTAACATAAAAGGCCGAACAACTCCATGGGGATTTGGATGGCCTGATTAGTTTCTTTTTAAGTAAATCATTTATCTCTTGTTTACAAGTTTCTAACAACTCTTTATTCATTTGAATAGGTCGTGCTTTAGTGGGTATATTTCTTTCACTAAAGTCTTGTATATAAGGAAGTTCAACAGTGTGTTGTTTCCTTTGCCAAAATGCATTTGGTAAGTCTGAGCATACTTGGTTTAGTAAATTATTTTCCATTGTTTTTATTTTATCTTGCACATATTGAGTATTAAGTTGTTCTTCAATTTTTTTATAAGTTATTTCTTCTTGTAAGTGTTGAATATGGGCTTTTTTACCTTTTATTAAATTAATTGTTTTATGAATAGTATTTTGTTGAAGACTATGTATTTCTTTAGTTTTCATTGGAGATAAAAAGTTGAATAGTAATTTTGTTCCTACAACCTTTGTTGTTAACCCGATATTTGTTACTTTAAAAGGGTATATTTGTGTAAAAAATGGGGTTCCTAAAATTACCTCTTGTGATAAGTTTTTTACTAACATAAATTGATTTTTAAAGCAATAGCCTTGATTGCATATTTTTGCACATGGTAATTTATATTGTACTTTTAAACTACTACCATTAGCACCGCTTAATCTTTCTGTAGTTTTTTCATAATATTTAGTTGGAATAACTCCTTCACGGATGCAGTTATAATCTGCACCAGTGTCCATTAAGGCGATTATGTTTATTTTAAAATCATGACCTATATGTAGCGTAATATTTGTATACCATTTTTGGTAATTAATTTTATTTATTATTTGAATATAGTCTTCAATATTTGATTCCTGATTATCTTCTGTTATTTCTAACGGTGGGTTACTTGATGATGCATTATTATTTTTTGATTCTAAGAAGGATATTCTTTCAATTAATTGTGCCTGGTGCGCATGAAATTGTAACTGTTTAAGATCTTGATCATTCACAATTTCTTGTAAATGTTTAATTTGCAATTTTATTTGTTTAATTTCGTTTTGTAAGTCTCCAGTGGAGACTTGTTTAAATAAATTTTGAGTTGGATATTTTTCAAATATTTTATGAAGGCTAAAAGGTTTTGGTGATTCTTTTTGACCTTCTCGGTTAATCATATCCTTTAATTTTATTAAGTATTCTCTTTTGATATCTGAATCTTCAATTTTATCTATAAGTTCTAGCAGAAATTGTTTATCTTCTTCTTTAGTTACGACATTGATTATTTTGCAATTGCATAAATTATCAGATAATTCTTGTATATCTTGGGAAGTATCGCTCGAATTGCCTATTTCATTTATTGAATTATCAGCAGAATCTTCTAATGATTCAGTATCAGATATTAATAATTTAGTTAATTTTTCTTGCATATCTGGTTGGTCTTGAAATATTTCATTAATTTTCTTTTTCATTTTACATTCCGTGGATCTATGTCCCGGTTTTTTGCAATTCCAACATACTATGTTTTGTTTATTTGTTGAGTTATATCGTTTATTTTTAGAATAATGCCTATTTTTTGTATATCTTTGATTATCTGGTTTTTTATAAAAATTTCCTTTTTTATTATGATATTCTATTTGATTATGTCTTCTATGTCTATGCTTTATTCGTTTAATTCTTGATGGTGGATTAAAGTTTTCGTAGCCATATTGTTCACAGAATGAACCCATGGTTACTTTGAATTTGAATTTATCATTTCGTTTTTTATCCTTTTGTTCTTGACATATTGATAATCCTATTTTTTTGATAAAAGCAAATAATTGACCATAAGTAATAGTATTCCAAGGGACTGGTTGTCCACCTGAAATTTCTTTTAATTTATTGATTACTTTTTCTGCAAAGAAATTGGGTAATCCCGAAATAAATCGTTCTTTCCAAAAAGGTTGATTACAGTCTGGTCGTAAGAATATATTGGTTACGAAAACATCTTTATACCACTTAAAATCTCCTAGTGTTGGACATCTTAAATTGGTTAATATTATTTTTTTGCTTTCTAATTCTTCTGCTGGGTTACCTACAAAGTGCATTAGGATGGTATGAACTAGTACTTCTACAGCATTTTGTTTAGAGGTTTCAATTACAAAACCATCCTCATCTTCTGTTTGAATAATTTCTGTATGATTGATTATATTATTTTGTTGTTGAGAATCGAGTGAGTTATCCCACCAATATTTCAGTGATCCAGTGAATCCTGAAACTAATAATATGCATGCACTTCTATCATCTAGTTCTCGATCATTGGCTTTAAAAGCCGCTGATGCCATGCCCATTTCTTGTAATAAATTCATTATTTCATATTCAGAACGTCCATCAATATTCCATTCATATATGCCGTTACCGGAGTACATATGATGAGAATATTTATGATGTTCTTCAAATAGCATATCTGGTGGGGTATGTCTTGAATAATAAGGTTGAGTTGATCTCATTGTTCTATTTTTTATTCGATTGATTTCTTGCATATCGCTCTCTGATGTTGCGGATGTGTGAATAGATTCATTGTCATTTTCATCTATGATATTGATATTTTTTCCCTTATCTAGACTTTCAAGTCTAGTGGCTATAGATTTTAGTATTTCGTTTTGTCCAAATTTAATTGGTCTTGTTATAGGTTTGAATATAGGTGGTGATACGGATGAAAAGGGATGTTGAATAGTTTGATCATAAGATAACTTATCATGGTTGCTAAGTTTATTATCTATATGATCTATTTGTTTGGATATAGTATGAAGTAATTGACTTTGATAATTGTTTTGTTGGTATACTGCTTTAATATCTTGTTGGGTTAGTGGATTTTTATCTTCTTGATTAGCTCCTGTTTTAAAGGGTGTTGCTTTAACTATTCGATCCGTTGTTTTTATTGTTAAATCCTTTAATGGTGGATGTACCGATCTAATTTGATTACCGTCGGTAGTTTCCCATATTTGACTTAAAGTTGCACTAGTATTTATTGATTTAAATGGATATTTTATATTATTAGTACTTGTATGCAGTTCAAACCAGGTGAAGAATGGGATATCTGTTTCTTTCAAACTCATTGTATCATACCATTCTTGTCTAAATTTTGTTGTTTCTTGGTTTGAGAATGTTTTGAAATACCATTTTCTTTTTTCTTCATTTTCTGTTGAATAAAAATCTTCTTTAATGTATTGTTTATTAATTGTATAGTCTTTTCTTACAACATTAATAGTTCTAAAGTCTGATGTTGAAGGGGAAGTTGGATATGTAGTTTGAATAGGTTCTGCAATAGGAGCGTTAAATTTAATAGTATTATTTTGATTTTCATTTTGATTTATGCTTTCTGTTTCTGATTCATTACTGGAAGGACCAGTACGAAATTCAGAAAAAGAAGCTCTTGAGGGCATGGAAAACGAATTTCTTGAATAATAAGAACTTATTCTTGGAGGGAGTGGTTCTCTGAAAGAGCCAAATTTTAATAATATTCTCCCATCCGGTTGTTCACATATTTTTGAAATACTCCTTTGTTCGAAATTTCTTGGTGGTTGAGTAATTTCTATCTTCCATTGATCTGGAATAGTAATTTGATTCCAATTTAATTGTTTAGGCGCATAGGTAGCAGTTGGTGTATCTTTACTGTGTACTGCTAATATAGTTGTTTCTCCTTTATCATCTTGTAATAAACATCTTGGATTGAATTCGGAATTTGATTGTTTGAAATATATTCGGTAAAGTAATAAGTACCCGTGTCTTTCATTGTGGAATTTTAGTTCCGGTAAATGGACATTTAGTACTAGAGTATTAAGTATTGTTGGATCATGTAAACTTATTTGATAATTAGGAGCGTTGTTAAAGTAAACTGCTCCATTGCATAAATTTGATTGTACCACTCCGAGGAGTGAATCTTCGAATTTTAATAAAGTTTTGTCTCTTAATAGCATAAGGATAGGTTGATCTATTCCAGTCCTTGACAATGGTTTAATTGCTATTTGTATAAGCCCGAAGTGTAAATAATTGAATCCCTTTTGTTTATACTTATCTAGGGCTAGAGAAGATAATAACTGTATTTCTTCAAACTCATGTTGAAGAGAGAGGGTTTGTTCATGCTCTTTTATGGAATAAGCTGTCTTAAAATCAAATGTTCCTATTTGATATATTAAGTCTGGATTAATATGTGGTAAACTATTCTGTGTTATTTCTTTATTAAATGATGATATTTTTGATATTATTTCTCTTGAATTTATAGTTGATGCAGAGGATGATGCTTGATTAGATTTAAACCATTTTCGAAACGATAATGCCATAATTAATCTAATTTTAAACTTAGTTTAGAAGAGATACTAACCAGTTCAGGGTTGACACATTTTTGGCTTGCCAACGGTCTTACGGCCTCTGGAAGGACTTGCTGCCTGGAACGCCGACAGTGTCTTGCTGGAATGGTGAGAATCGGTCTAAAACGGGTTTAAAATCGGATTATATTACTGACTGAATCGTTTTAATAACGTTAAGACTTTTAAGGATTTTAGCGTCTGATACCAGTTGATTTCTATTTTACAGTTACTATTTGGATGAACAGTAAGAATGAATAGTAACTTTTTGAAGTTGAAAATTTAAAAATTGAAAGGTTTACAATTTTTAGAGAGAGAAAGTTTGTAGAGAGAAGGCAGAGAGAATTCTTGAAAATTGCTGTGTCTTCTTTGCTTGCTATGGCTTGGTATTTATAGGCAGAGTTGCCTGATTGTTGTGTTGATACGTGTCCTTCATCCAATGGCACCGACATGTCTTTAACAGGTGTCCTTCATCCAGTGGTGCCGACATTCTTGAGTGCTTTGTTACGTCATTGCTTACGTCATTGCTTACGTCATTACTGACATCTTGCTTACGTCATGCTTTGGTTGCGTATGTCTTTTTATCTTGATTTGTTTTATACAGAGTGTATACTCCGTATATTATATTTATAAACTACAAACAAGTATTAAACAAATACTTTAAATAATATACTGAGTCTACACTCTGTATAAAACAAATCATATTTTAGAGACAATGCTGAAAAGCTAATCAAATGCATCTAAAGTGGAAATTAAATTTTTTCTACTAGTTAATGTGGTATAGAAGAGTGTCGTGAAGCCAAAAAACATGATCTTACGATTTCGTCAAAAGTTGTCAAAACTCAAAGAGAACATCTACGAATTTGAGCATATTTTGGTTAAAATACTTAGAACATAATCAAATGCATCAAAAGTGGAAATTAATTTTTTCCTACTAGTTAATGTGGTATAGAGGTGGGTCGTGAAGCCAAAAAACACGAATTTACGATTTCGTCAAAAGTTGTCAAAACTCAAAGTGGTTAACCGACTAATTTGGTCATATTTTGGAGAAAATACTGAAAAGTTAATTAAATGCATCTAAAGTGGAAATTAAATTTTTTCTACTAGTTAATGTGGTATAGAAGAGTGTCGTGAAGCCAAAAAATACGAATTTACGATTTCGTCAAAAGTTGTCAAAACTGAAAGAGGTTAACCGACTAATTTGGTCATATTTTGGAGAAAATACTAAAAAGTTAATTAAATGCATCTAAAGTGGAAATTAAATTTTTTCTACTAGTTAATATTGTATAGAAGAGTGTCGTGAAGCCAAAAAACATGATATTACGATTTCGTCCAAAGTTGTCAAAACTCAAAGAGAACACCTACGAATTTGGGCGTATTTTGTTTAAAATACTTAAAACATAATCAAATGCATCTGAAGTGGAAATTAAATTTTTCCTACTAGTTAATGTGGTATTGAGGTGGGTCGTGAAGCCAAAAAACACGAATTTACGATTTCGTCAAAAGTTGTCAAAACTCAAACTACCAATTTGGTCATATTTTGAAGAAAATGCTGAAAAGCTAATCAAATGAATCTAAAGTGGAAATTAAATTTTTCCTATTAGTCAATGTGGTATAGAAGAGTGTCGTGAAGCCAAAAAACACGAATTTACGATTTCGTCAAAAGTTGTCGAAACTCAAAGAGGTTAACCTACCAGTTTGGTCATATTTTTGTGAAAATATTGAAAACCTAATCAAATGCATCTAAAGTGGAAATTAAAAATAACCTACTAGTTAATGTTGTATAGAAGAGTGTCTTGAAGCCAAAACACATGAATTTACGATTTCGTCAAAAGTTGTCAAAACTCAAAGAGGTTAACCTAGCAATTTGGTCATATTTTGGATAAAATGCTGAAAACTATATCAAATGCATTTAAATTGGAAATTAAATTTTTCCTACTAGTTAATGTGGTATAGAAGAGTGTCTTGAAGCCAAAACACATGAATTTACGATTTCGTCAAAAGTTGTCAAAACTCAAAGAGGTTGTTAACCTACCAGTTTGGTCATATTTTGGAGAAAATGCTGAAAACCTAATCAAATGCATCTAAAGTGGAAATTAAAATTTTCCTACTAGTTCATGTGGTATAGAATAGTGTCCTGAAGCCAAAACACATGAATTTACGATTTTGTCGAAAGTTGTCAAAACTCAAAATACCACTTTGGTCATATTTTGAAGAAAATGTTGAAAAGCTACTCAAATGAATCTAAAATGGAATTTAAATATTTCCTACTAGTTAATGTGGTATAGAAGAGTGTCGTGAAGCAAAAAAACATGATATTACGATTTCGTCAAAAGTTGTCAAAACTCAAAGATAACACCTACGATTTTGGGCATATTTTGGTTAAAATACTGAAAACCTAATCAAATGCATCTAAAGTGGAAATTAAAATTTTCCTACTAGATAATGTGGTATAGAAGAGTGTCATGAAGCCAAAACACATGAATTTACGATTTCGTCAAAAGTTGTCAAAACCCAAAGAGGTTAACCTACCAATTTGGACATATTTTGGTGAAAATGCTTAAAACCTAATCAAATGCATCTAAAGTGGAAATTAAATTTTTCCTACTAGTTAATGTGGTATTGAGGTGGGTCGTAAAGCCAAAAAACACGAATTTACGATTTCGTCAAAAGGTGTCAAAACTCAAACTACCAATTTGGTCATATTTTGAAGAAAATGCTGAAAAGCTAATCAAATGCATCGAAAGTGGAAATTAAATTTTTCCTACTAGTTAATGTGGTATAGAAGAGTGTCGTGAAGCCAAAAAACACAAATTTACGATTTCGTCAAAAGTTGTCGAAACTCAAAGAGGTTAACCTACCAATTTGGTCATATTTTTGTGAAAATGCTGAAAACCTAATCAAATGCATCTAAAGTGGAAATTAAATTTTTCCTTCTAGTTAATGTGGTATAGAAGAGTGTCATGAAGTCAAAAAACACGAATTTATTCGTCAAAAGTTGTCAAAACTCAAAGAGATTAACCTACCAATTTTGTCATATTGTGGATAAAATGCTGAAAAGCTAATCAAATGTATCTAAAGTGGAAATTAAATTTTTCCTATTAGTTAATGTGGTATAGAAGAGTGTCGTGAAGCCAAAATACACGAATTTATGATTTCGTCAAAAGTTGGTCAAAACTCAAAGAGGTTAACCTACCAATTTGGTCATATTTTTGGGAAAATGTTGAAAACCTAATCAAATGCATCTAAAATGGAAATTAAATTTTTCCAACTAGTTAATGTGGTATAGAAGAGTGTCAAGAGGATAAAAAAGTTGAATTTACGATTTCGTCAAAAGTTGTCAAAACTCAAAAAGGTTAAACCTACCAATTTCGTCATATTTTAGAGAAAATGCTGAAAAGCTAATCAAATGAATCTAAAGTGGAAAAAAAAAATTCTTACTAGTTAATGTGGTATAGAAGAGTGTCGTGAAGAGAAAAAAACATGAGTTTACGATTTCGTCAAAAGTTGTCAAAACTCAAAGAGGTTAACCTACCAATTTCGTCATATTTTAGAGAAAATGCTGAAAAGTTAATTAAATGCATCTAAAGTGGAAATTAAATTTTTTCTACTTGTTAATGATATATAGAAGAGTGTCGTGAAGCCAAAAAACATGATATTACGATTTCGTCAAAAGTTGTCAAAGCTCAAAGAAGTTGACCTACCAATTTGGTCATATTGTTTATAAAATGCTGAATACCTAATCAAATGCATCTAAAATGGAAATTATTTTTTTTCTACTAGTTAATGTGGTATAGAAGAGTGTCGTGAAGCCATAAAAACACGAATTTACGATTTCGTCAAAAGTTGTCAAAACTCAAAGAGGTTAATCTACCAATTTCGTCATATTTTAGAGAAAATGCTGAAAAGCTAATCAAATGCTTCTAAAGTGGAAATTAAATTTTTCCTACTAGTTAATGTGGTATAGAAGAGTGTCGTGAAGACAAAAAACATGAATTTACGATTTCGTCAAAAGTCGTCAAAACTTAAAGAAGTTAACCTACCAATTTGGTCATATTTTGGAGAAAATGCTTAAAACCTAATCAAATGCATCTAAAGTGGAAATTAAATTTTTCGGACTAGTTAATGTGGTATAGAGGAGGGTCGTGAAGCCAAAAAACACGAATTTACGATTTCGTCAAAAGTTGTAAAAACTCAAAGAGGTTAACCTACTAATTTGGTCATATTTTCGATAAAATAATGAAAACCAAATCAAATGCATTTAAAGTGGAAATTAAATTTTTCCTACTAGTTAATATGGTATAGAAGAGTGTCGTGAAGCCCAAAAACATGAATTTACAATTTCGTGAGAAGTTGTCAAAACTCAAAGAGGTTAACATACCAATTTAGTCATATTTTGGTGAAAATGCTGAAAACCAAATCAAATGCATCTAAAGTGGAAAAAAAAAATTCCTACTAGTTAATGTGGTATAGAAGAGTGTCGTGAAGCCAAAAAACATGAGTTTTGATTTCGTCAAAAGTTGTCAAAACTCAAAGAAGTTAACCTACCAATTTCGTCATATTTTAGAGACAATGATGAAAAGCTAATCAAATGCATCTAAAGTGGAAATTAAATTTTTTCTACTAGTTAATGTGGTATAGAAGAGTGTCGTGAAGCCAAAAAACACGATATTACGATTTCGTCAAAAGTTGTCAAAACTCAAAGAGAACACCTACGAATTTGAGCATATTTTGGTTAAAATACTTAAAACATAATCAAATGCATCAAAAGTGGAAATTAATTTTTTCCTACTAGTTAATGTGGTATAGAGGTGGGTCGTGAAGCCAAAAAACACGAATTTACGATTTCGTCAAAAGTTGTCAAAACTCAAAGAGGTTAACCGACTAATTTGGTCATATTTTGGAGAAAATACTGAAAAGTTAATTAAATGCATCTAAAGTGGAAATTAAAGTTTTTCTACTAGTTAATGTGGTATAGAAGAGTGTCGTGAAGCCAAAAAATACGAATTTACGATTTCGTCAAAAGTTGTCAAAACTCAAAGAGGTTAACCGACTAATTTGGTCATATTTTGGAGAAAATACTGAAAAGTTAATTAAATGCATCTAAAGTGGAAATTAAATTTTTTCTACTAGTTAATGTGGTATAGAAGAGTGTCGTGAAGCCAAAAAACATGATATTACGATTTCGTCCAAAGTTGTCAAAACTCAAAGAGAACACCTACGAATTTGGGCGTATTTTGTTTAAAATACTTAAAACATAATCAAATGCATCTGAAGTGGAAATTAAATTTTTCCTACTAGTTAATGTGGTATTGAGGTGGGTCGTGAAGCCAAAAAACACGAATTTACGATTGCGTCAAAAGTTGTCAAAACTCAAACTACCAATTTGGTCATATTTTGAAGAAAATGCTGAAAAGTTACTCAAATGCATCTAAAGTGGAAATTAAATGTTTCCTCCTAGTTAATGTTGTAAAGAAGAGTGTCGTGAAGCCAAAAAACACGAAATTACGATTTCGTCAAAAGTTGTCAAAACTCAAACTACCAATTTGGTCATATTTTGAAGAAAATGCTGAAAAGCTAATCAAATGAATCTAAAGTGGAAATTAAATTTTTCCTACTAGTTAATGTGGTATAGAAGAGTGTCGTGAAGCCAAAAACAGAATTTACGATTTCGTCAAAAGTTGTCGAAACTCAAAGAGGTTAACCTAGCAATTTGGTCATATTTTGGATAAAATGCTGAAAACTATATCAAATGCATTTAAATTGGAAATTAAATTTTTCCTACTAGTTAATGTGGTATAGAAGAGTGTCTTGAAGCCAAAACACATGAATTTATGATTTCGTCAAAAGTTGTCAAAACTCAAAGAGGTTGTTAACCTACCAGTTTGGTCATATTTTGGAGAAAATGCTGAAAACCTAATCAAATGCATCTAAAGTGGAAATTAAAATTTTCCTACTAGTTCATGTGGTATAGAATAGTGTCCTGAAGCCAAAACACATGAATTTACGATTTTGTCAAAAGTTGTCAAAACTCAAAATACCACTTTGGTCATATTTTGAAGAAAATGCTGAAAAGCTACTCAAATGCATCTAAAGTGGAATTTAAATATTTCCTACTAGTTAATGTGGTATAGAAGAATGTCGTGAAGCAAAAAAACATGATATTACGATTTCGTCAAAAGTTGTCAAAACTCAAAGATAACACCTACGAATTTGGGCATATTTTGGTTAACATACTGAAAACCTAATGAAATGCATCTAAAGTGGAAATTAAAATTTTTCTACTAGATAATGTGGTATAGAAGAGTGTCATGAAGCCAAAACACATGAATTTACGATTTCGTCAAAAGTTGTCAAAACTCAAAGAGGTTAATCTACCAATTTGGACATATTTTGGTGAAAATGCTTAAAACCTAATCAAATGCATCTAAAGTGGAAATTAAATTTTTCCTACTAGTTAATGTGGTATTGAGGTGGGTCGTAAAGCCAAAAAACACGAATTTACGATTTCTTCAAAAGTTGTCAAAACTCAAACTACCAATTTGGTCATATTTTGAAGAAAATGCTGAAAACCTAATCAAATGCATATAAAGTGGAAATTAAATTTTTCCTACTAGTTAATGTGGTATAGAAGAGTGTCGTGAAGCCAAAAAACACGAATTTACGATTTCGTCAAAAGTTGCCGAAACTCAAGAGGTTAACCTACCAATTTGGTCATATTTTT